>MCJB01049685.1:180735-194233 GCA_002018475.1 Nicotiana obtusifolia
GACTCTGACATATTTAGTAAACTGTTCCTCCCTCCGAAAGGATGGGCTGGCTCTGATACCACAGTATAAGAAACAGAGCAAGAGACTCCGTGAAAGCAAGCCTAATCGTAGGAACGGCACCACAGTACAAAGAATAAAGCAAGCTTAATCATAGGTACGAAAGTTTTCCTACAAAAAGGGGGCTGGCTATTGCCAAGCTACACCCAACGGGCTGGCTATTGCCAAGCTACACAAGCAGTTAATTTGTTTATAGTCGCAAAAGTTTTCCTACAAAAGGGGCTGGCTTCAACCTTGCCAAGCTACACAACTCAGAAAACTTTTGTACTATAACCAACATTAGCTGTTCATAACTCAGAAAACTTTCGCACTACAATAAGCTAACTTTCAAAGAGTACACTTACTCTATTTTCATACATGGACCATACTACAACAAGCTAACTTTCAAAGAGTACACTTACTCTATTTCGTACATGGACCGGCCTTTCCATCAATTCGAAAGGAAGAACAAGAAGGAAATTTAGAAAGAACTCATAGGGAATATATCACAATAGATTTACAAAGAGTGCACGAAAATTACAAGAAAATTCTAGGATGACTCTAGGTTTTTCAAGATGATTTTCTGATTTTGTACAAGGCAATTATTTGATGCGAATCCAAGATGATTACAAGATGATCCTACAACTACTACAAGGCCTCCTTTATATAGGACTAGGAGGTTATTACAAGACAAACATTCTAGATAAAGCAAACCTATCTTACATGGCAAACCTATCTACAAGCGGGTCCCTCTCGGCATGTGAAGGACTTTAGGCAAAACCACTAAAAACACGTGAAAGCATGTGAACGGGGTGAAATATACATGGGGTGGCATGTGAAAGCATGTGACGCCATGTAACTGCATTGTCTTGCATGTGAAGAAGCATGTGGAGGCATGTGAAAACAAGGTGAAATGGGGCCCGCATAGCATGGAAAGATGTGGAAATTCGTCTTGGCATGGGTAGGATATGTTTTGAGAGTTTTTGGATGATTATGGTAGGAAAACAACGAGAAGTAGGGCCCGGCTAGTATGGAAAGATGTAGGAATTTGTCTTGGCATGGGTAGGATATTTTTGAGGATTTTTTGGTAGGTAATGGAGGATTAAGGTGGGATTAGCAAGGATTGAGGCAATTATCCTTTATCGATCACCGAATTGTCTTCCAGGCATCTTTTCGAAGACCTTGTGAAGTAGCGCTTGGAACTTGACGGTTCGTCACTGCTATGTTCCTTTCCCTTTGGACTGAGAGATATAATCCGCAACTTTAATCGAGAAATGTCGTCAGTGATCTTTTCTCAGATGACTTCATATGGTGTTTGATATTCTTTTGCAGCTTCCCGGACTCTTTCCCAGTGAGGATGGGTACTGGTATAATTCCAGCTTGCCCATTCTTTTGGCCATATCTCTTTTGGGATGAACCTACTTTGCTGGAAAATGATTCTTTGTGCCTCGCTATACTCTTCCTCCATTGATAAAATGGACACGGGAAATTTCCACCAAAATGATGCCTCTGCTTACGCCTGGACTTTTCCATTAATAATCTTTACTGGCCTATGAAACATGAATACTTTTGCTGCGTAGGAATCATTAAAACATTTAATCCAATATCTTCTAGGCTTGAACCATAATAAGAATATTCTAAGGGCTGGTGTAATGGTATTGAAATCCTTGAAGACGTTGCACTTGAATTCCATGAAAATGTAATACTGATGGCATAGGTACCAGAAAAACCATAATAGTTCTTATGGAAAATCCTTGGCTTGAGCTATGAATATATGACAGAATGGATATTCCGGATTGATGCCAAAAGGTTTGAGAATGGATCCTCCATATTGCCGGAAAACTTGGAGCTTATAATAAGTTCTTCTTTCCATAATAATCGACGGATCAAAAGGATCCATAAGGTTGAACAGTTTCGGTGGATGATCTGTTGGCTTTAATGAACTATTTCCCGGTGTATTTAAAATCATAAAGATATGGCTGTTTGGCTTCAGTTTTGCTGGGGAAAATCTTTTTGAGAATTCTTCCGGTCGCGATAGAAATTTGCGAGAATATTATCTTTTCCTTTCAGGTGCTTGACTTGAAACTTGTATGGAGAAAACCATTGAGCCCATCTGAGAATCTGAGGATTGGGGATAATTTTTGAATTTATCCGGATCATTTTTGGGAAAGCCTTCATATCCATTTCCACTAGAAATTCTGTATGGATAAGGAAGAAATTGAATTTCTTGATTCTATTTTTTACTGCAAGAATTTCCTTGAAGGTGGAATGATAATGTTGCTCGGCATCTTTAAACTTTCCACTGGCGTATCCGCATATTTTTCGTTGGCCATCTTTTTCTTCAAATAGAACAGCACTCCAATATTCATGGCTGGCATCAGTTTGCAGTATCTTCTTTCCATCTGAAGGGATGTAGAGAGACTTGACATTTTTACATATCTCCTTTATTTTTCAGACTGCTTCATCCTGTTTCTCTCCCCATGATGTTGCATTTTTCTTGAGCATTTCTGTGAGTGGTGAAATGTATGTAGAGATATTTGGGATGAAATCTCTAACATAATTAATGACACCCAAGAACTGTTGAATCTGCTTTGTTGTGAGGTTGGTATCCGGAAATTTAAGTAATTCCTGACATATATGCGGTCCTGGGTGGATTCAGAGTGGTAGTTCAGTGAGGTTGGATAGTTCAGTGAGGTTGGACATTTCAGTAATTCCTGACATATATGCGGTCCTTAGCTAATAAATTTGTGAGGTTGGATATTTCAGAGCCCAGTCAAGTTCTTGTATGTGTTGTGGCTCAGTCTTCATTATTTGAACGGATTAAGGCTTGTCAGTACGATGATCCGCACTTGTTGGTCTTAGAGAGACGATACTATGAGGTGGTGCCAAGGAGGTTACTATCGGTGAGGATGGTGTTCTGCAACTCTAGGGTCGCCTATGTGTTCTTAATGTTGATGGTTTGAGGGAGAAGATTCTAGAGGAGGCACACAGTTCTCGGTATTTTGTTCATCCAGGTGCTTTGAAGAAGCGATCTGAGGCAGCATTATTGGTGGCGGCGGATGAAGTAGGACATAGTTGAGTATGTAGCGAGGTGTCTAAATTGCCAGCAGGTTAAGTATGGGCACTAGAGTCCAGGTGGCCTACTCTAGTAGATGGTTACACTAGAGTGGAAATCGAGGCGAATCACTATGGACTTTCTAGTTGGGTTAGCCATGGACGTTGAGGAAGTTTGATGCCGTTTGGGTCATTGTCGGCAGGCTGACCAAGTCGACACACTTTTTTCCGGTTGTGACTACATACTCTTTAGAGAGATTGGCCCAGATTTACATTCAAGAGATTGTCCGGTTGCAAGGTGTGCATGTTTCCATCATTTCAGATAGAGGCTCGCAGTTCACTTCGCATTTTTGGAGAGCAGTTCAGAGCGAATTGGGCCCTAGGGTAGAGCTCAACATAGTCTTTCATCCGCAGACGGACGGGTAGTCGGAGCAGACAATTTAGATTCTGGAGGGTATTCTTAGAGTGCGCATGATTGACTTCGGAGGGCAGTGGAATCGATTCTTACCTTTGGCCGAGTTTGCTTATAACAACAGTTATCAGTCCAGCACTGAGATGGCTCCATTTGAGGCTTTATATGGTCGACGATGTCGTTCACCCATTGGATGGTTGGAGCCCGGAGAGGCTAAGTTATATGGCACTGATTTAGTGAAGGATTCCTTGGAGAAGGTAAAGTTGATTTAGGAGCGGCTTCGCACAGCACAATCTAGACAAAATAATTATGCGGATCAGAAGGCGTGTGATTTATTATTTATGGTGGGCGAGAAGGTTCTCTTGAAAGTCTCGCCGATGAAGGGTTTCACGAGGTTCAGGAAGAAGAGAAAGCTGAGCCCAAGGTTTATTGTACCATTTAAGGTGTTGCGGCGGGTTGGGGAGGTTGCTTATGAGCTTGCTGTGCCTCCCAGTCTATCGGGAGTTCATCCGATCTTCATGTGTCTATGTTCCGGAAGTACCATGCCGACAAGTTGCATGTGTTAGATTACAACACGGTTCAACTAGATGAGAGCTTGGGTTATAAGGTGGAGCCAATTGCTATTGTTGATAGGTAGGTTCACCCATTGAGTTCCAAGAAGTTTCTGCGGTAAAGCTCCTGTGGAGGGGTCAACCAGTCAAGGAAGTGACTTAGGAGACCGAGGAGGACATGAGGAGCAGATATCTACACTTATTCAGCATTCCAGGTATGATTCTAGACCTGTTCGAGGACGAACGTTTGTTTAACAGGTGGAGAATGTAACGAACTGACCGGTCATTTTTCTTTTGAGGTCCCCGTTCCCCTAATTAAGACTCCATGTACGTGCTTTTACTGTTTTACGACTTGGGGGGATGGTTGGTTTGGGTTTGGAAGGGTTCAGGTTGAAATCGGGACATTTAGTTCCTTAATAGTGGCCTATAATGGCCAAGTTTGACTTAAGTCAACATTTTGGGTAAATGACCTCAGAACCAGGATTTGATGATTTAAATAGGTTCATGTGATGATTTTGGACTTGGGTGTGTGATCGGTTTTCGAGAGATCCGGGAGTGTTTCGGCGCTTAATGTTGGAAGTTGGTTCGATGAAGGTTTTCTAGTTCTCTAAATTTAGTTTGGAGTAGACTTTAGTGTTCTCGAGGTCCGTTTGGGATTTCGAACCTGGGAATAGTTTCGTATGGTGATTTATAATTTGTATACAAAATTTTGTGTCATTTCGAGTAGTCTAAGTATGATTCGGTGCGTTTGGAGCTAGTTGAGAAGCTTGAAGTTCTTAAGTTGATTCAATTTTGGTGTTAGGGTGTGATTCTTAGTTTCTTTGTTGTTTTATGTGTTTCGAGGGTTCGAGCAGGTCCGTATTATGGTTATGGAATTGTGGGTGCATTTGGACGGGGTCCCCGGGGGCTCAAGTGCATTTCGGACCGCCCGAAGCTAAGTCCTAAACTTCTGATGTGTTGGTTCTAGTTTCCTTCTTCGCGAAAGCGGGGTGTGTCGCGCTTGCGTAGAAGGAATTGGGGTCAGGGAAATTTTACCCTATGCGTTTGCGATTAGGAGGCCGAGTTCACGAAGCTTGAAGACTTGTGGCCTTCGCGTTTGCGATGGCTACGTCGCTATCATGTAGAAGGGTTAGGAGGCCAGGGGTCTGTGAGTCTTTGCCCTTCGCATTTGTGAAGGGCGGGTCGAGTTAGCGATGCTTGGGCTGGTCTAGCCTTCGCGACTGCGAGGATCCTATCGCATTCGCGAAAAAGGGTTTCAGGGCATGGGCAGGCTTTGCCTTCGCGATCACGAAGAAGCCTCATATATGCAGTGACTTTAATAAAATCAGGACTTAGGCCGTTTTCTCTCATTTTCATTTCCCTTGGCCGAATTCGGAGCTTCTTGCAGAGGAGTTTTCACCTAGCTATTGAAGGTAAGTCATTTCTATTCAATGTAAGTTAAATACATAGATTATGGATAGATTTTAACATGTAAAAATGTGGAAATTTTAGGAGTTGTTGAAAAACCTAAGTTTTGATAAATATGAGATTAGACCACGAAAATGATTATGGAATTGGATAAAAATTGTATATTTGTGTTCGTGAGGTTGTGGGTAACAATTATTTACAGAAGTTTTCGGAATCTGGGCACGTCGGCCTGAGGTGAATTTTAGGAACCTTCCAAACTTGGTTTGGTAATCACCCTAATAGTTAAATTATTAAATTTTGAGTAATTATTGATTAGTTTGTATAACCTTTGGCTAGTTTCGGATTGTTCGGCACCGACTTGAGGCTTTTAGAGTTTATTTGTGGATCGGAAAATGGACTTGGAAGCAAGGTAAGTCTCTTGCCTACCCATGTAAGAGGGAATTAACCCCATAGGTGTTTAAATTGTTATTTGCTACTAATTGTGGGTGCTACGTACACACAAAGTGACGAGAGTCCGTGCGTTGCTAAAATTCATATTAGGTTCGGATAGACATAGGCCTTTAATATGCTATTACTTGCACTATTTGAACTCAACTTGCTAGTCTAATTGCTTGTATTAATAAGTAAAATTTGGTAAAGATTATGGCATGTGGACGATGACAGCGAACTGTATTAGGGAGGCCGCGAAAAAGGTGTTAGGGGTCTCAAAAGGTTACTCTGGGGGGCGCAGAGGGGACTGGTGGTGGAATGAAGAGGTTCTAGGAAAAGTGAAGGCCAAGAAAGCGGCATACGTGAAATTAGTGGAGAGCTCAGATGAGGAGGAGAGAAGAGTGAACAGAGAAGGGTACATGAAGGCTAGGAAGGAGGAAAAACTAGCAGTCACAGAGGCCAAGAATGCAACATTTGGTCACTTGTATGAAGAATTAGGGGAGAAAGGCGGGGACAAGAAGTTATTTTGGCTAGCGAAGGTGAAAGAGAGAAAGGCGTGTGATCTGGATCAAGTGAGGTGCATAAAGGACGAGGATGATAGAGTTTTAATGGATGAGGCTCAGATTAAGCAGAGATGGAAGACTTACTTTCACAAACTTCTGAATAAGGAGGGGGACAGAGACATTGTGTTGGGTGATTTGGAGCACTACGAGAGTCACTATGATTTTGGGTATTGTAGGTGTATTAAGTTCGAGGAGGTCGTAGGGGCTATGTGTAATATGAGTAGGGGCAGAGCGACTGGGCCAGATGAAATTCTAGTTGAGTTTTGGAGGTATATGGGTAGAGAGGGCGTAGAGTGGTTGACGGGATTGTTTGACGTTATTTTTAGGACGAAGAAAATGCTAGAGGAATAAAGATGGAGTATGATGATTCCGTTGTACAAGAACAAAGGTGATATCCAGAATTGCAACAACTATATGGGTATTAAGTTGCTTATTCATACTATGAGTGTAGGAGAGGGTGGTGGAAGTGAGGGTGAGGAGGTCGGTGTCTATATCAGAGAACCAATTCGTGTTCATGCCTGGCCGTTCAACTACGGAAGCTATCCATCTTATCAGGAGGTTGGTGGAATAGTACATGGATTGGAAGAAGGATTTGCACATGGTGTTTATTGACCTAGAGAAAGCGTATGACAAGGTCTAGAGAGAGGTTCTTTAGAGGTGTTTGAAGGCTAAAAGTGTTCCGGTAGCATACATTAGGGTGATTAAGGACATATATGATGGAGCTAAGACTCGGGTTAGAACAGTGGGAGGTGACTTAGAGCATTTTTCGGTGGTTATGGGGTTGCACCAAGGATCAGCACTCAGTCCTTTCCTATTTGCCTTGGCGATGGACGCTCTGACGCACCATATTCAGGGAGAGGCACCATAGTGTATGTTATTTGCTGATGATATAGTCCTGATTGATGAGACGCGACGGCGGTGTCGACGAGAGGCTGGAGGTTTGGAGACAGACCCTGGAGTCTAAAGGTTTCAAGTTGAGCAGGACTAAGACATAATACTTGGAGTGTAAGTTAAGTGACGTGAAGGGGGAAGCGGATAGTGACGTGAAACTTGATTCAAAAGCCATCCCCAAGAAATGGAGTTTTAAGTATCTTGGGTTTATTATCCAGGGGAACGTGGAGATTAACGAGGATGTCACACACCATATAGGGGCGGGATGGATGAAATGGAGGTTAGCATCTGGTGTCGTGTGTGACAAAAAGGTGCCACCAGGACTTAAAGTCAAGCTTTATAGAGCAGTGGTTAGACCGGCTATGTTATATGGGGCAGAATGTTGGCCATTCAAGAACTCTCATATCCAGAAGATGAAAGTAGCAGAAATGAGGATGTTGAGGTGGATGTGCGGGCATACTAGGTTGGATAAGATTAGGAATGGGGATATTCGGGCTAAGGTGCGTGTGGCACCCATAGATGACAAAATGCGGGAAGCGAGGCTTAGATGGTTCGGGCACATGCGGAAAAAAAAGCCTTGACGCCCCGGTTAGGAGGTGCGAGTGGTTGGCTTTGTTAGGTATGAGAAGAGGTAGAGAGCGGTCTAAGAAATATTAGGGAGAGGTGATCAGGCAGGACATGACGCGACTCCAGTTCACCGAGGACATGACCTTAGATAGGAAGGCTTGGATAGGGTCGTATGTTAGTAGGTAGTTGAGCATTTTTCTTTCCTGTTGAGGGTGTTAGGATAGTTTCTAGTGTCTTGCTTTAGATTATTAGTGGTACTTCTGTGCTTGTATTGTTTTCTGCTCTGATTGCCTAGTACCTTTCCATTATTCTGATTATTGATATTGCTTTTTCCATTTATTTTTCTGATTCTTAGGTTGTTGGCACTGTATTCTTGACCTATGTGGTTGTTATTGTTCCACTGCCTCTTTTTCATCTCCTTGTGTCGAGGGTCTTTTGAAAACAGCCTCTCTACCCTCCGGGGTAGGGGTAAGGTCTGCGTACACACTACCCTCCCTAGACCTCACACATAGGATTATTCTGGGTTGTTGTTATTGTTGTTGGTTAAAGATTATGAAAATCGAGCTTTATTACTTAGATATTTGACGGAATGTTTAATTATTGATGGGAACCTTGGAGTTGTAAATACATAATTCGTAATCCGAAGAGTTTCCCTATTCTTGTGGATCGGGTCGAACGCCTCGACAATATTTATATATATATATATTATGGGATGCATCCATGGATCGGGCCGTACGACCTTGATAGTGTATGTACACGATTATTATAGATCTGGCCATACGACCTCGGCATAAATCGTGCGTGTTGTCACTAGGAGTCCGATTATACTCGATATATCTTTCATGACTTGTGAATTTATAAATACATGGTGGCCGTTACTTGTTGAGATTAGCATGTGATATTTGGGGACTTTTAGTAGTTATTTTGTTAAAAGATCATTTAATTATTGCCTCTTATCCCATTATTGATGTTGTATTTCATGCCTATTAATATTCTTGTACATTATTTATATTGCCAACTAGTAAGTGTCGATGTCGACCCCTTGTCACTACTTCTTCGAGGTTAGACTAGGTACTTACTAGGTACACGTTGTATGCGTACTCACGTTACATTTATGCACATATTGTTCAAGTTCTGAGGCTGGTACATCTGGAGATCGTCCAGGCGCGCATCCGCATTACCCGGAGGCCTAGTGGTGAGCTGCTTCTCATGCTCCGTTCTGCAGCACCCGGAGCCTTCTCTTGCTATGTTCATCATTTCTGTCTATTCTGTTTCAGATAGTAGTTCTTAGGGAGTTTTGTATATTCTATTAGATGCTCGTACACTTGTGACACCGGGTTTTGTGAATTCTAGTAGACACTCATGGATTTTTATTATTTAATTCACTATTTTACTTTCACATTTAGTTTATGCTTTACATTACTACGCTCACTTACTATTTGTTTCCTTATTAAATAAAAATCAAAGACTTTAAAAATATTAAGATGAGCAATTAAATGGGTAGTTCACTATTGACTTACCTAGCGACGACGTTGGGCGCCATCACGACCTACAGTGAAAATTGGGTCCTGACATAGGTGATGGGCGTATGTGCGTGCACTGGGGTTATTCATGACTGTGGTAGACTTTAGGCTATCATGTGCATTGTTTTGCTATCATGCCTCGTTATTTATATGTTTTCCACACTTGTATGACTACTCGAGCTATCATTCATTCTAGAAATCGTGTCTAGGCTATGTGCTTATCTGTTTGAGACATGATAGGGTATGCGACAGACGTCACCCGAATGCATAGTCTTGGATACTTGGGGAGGGCGGATGAGGTCTCCATCGCGAATGCGGCCTCTTGGTCACGAACGCAGAAGATGGTTGGGAAGATGCCTTCGCTAACTCGGTGCAGACCTCGCGAATGCGAAGGCCAATTGGCTTGTGAACTTCGCGAAAGCGGCAGGTGCTCCGCGAATGCGAAGAGCACCTGACGCCCAGTTATATAAAAATCTGAAATTAGTATTTCACTATCTTTCACCATTTTTTAGACCTAGAGCACGAATTGGAAAGATTTGTGAAGAGGAAAGATTTGTGAAGAGATTTTCATCACAATTTCATTGGTTAGTGCTTTCCAACTAGTTTTGATGTATTTCCATAAACACCTATTGATTTTTATCCTTAAATTTAGTAGTTTAAAAGTAGAAACTAGGGGTTCTGGGTAAAATTTAGGAATTTGGTAAAATTGAAATTTAGACCTCGAATTGAGGTAGGATTTCGAAACAAATTGCATATCCAGCACAGGGGTGAATGAGTAATCGGGATTTGGTTCGAATCTCAAATTTCGACCAAGTAGGCCCGGGGTTGGATTTTGTTGACATTTTCAATTTCATTAAAGATTGAACCTTTTTCACTCGTCAGTAGTTTCTAAAGCTTCTTTTAAATTATTTGAACTATATTTGGTTGATTCGATCGGTTTGGAGGTTTGTTTTAAAGGAAAAGTCGTGGTTGATTATTGATTTGACTCTAGAAAGAGGTAAGTATCGTGATTAACTTTGATTTGAGGGAATTATGACGTGTTTGGTCTATTTGCTATGTGATTTATGTGTGGGGATAACGTATATGCAAGGTGACAAGTGTATATGCGCTATCATGGGTTAAAGCATACGGGTGCAATTTGCCTTATGTGTACCATGTTGTTTCATTTACTATGCCTTCCTATGCCTTAGATAGATCGTTTATTCTTTGACTATTAGCTTTGGGGTTTATTGCTTATGTTGAAATTGTTGTGATATTGAAAGTTGAGTTTGCTTATTCTCACACTATTGTTGAGGATGAAATTTATTTTCCACCTTGCTTGATATTTGTGTTATTGTTGTTGCATGGTGAGGAAGAGTGAAGAGCACAAAGGGTGTTGCCGTGCCTCATTTGCGTATTGATATCATTGTTTGAGTGAATGTGAGGATAAAAGCACGAAGGGTGATGCCGTGCACATGCTTATTAATCATGAGAGGCTAAAGCACGAAGGGTGATGCTGTACATATACATTTTTATTATGATCACGTGAGAATGTAAGTAAAAGCACGAAAGGTGATGCCATGCAGTTGCATTTTTCTGCTATAGCGAGGATGAGAGTAAATGCACGAAGGGTGATGTCGTGCGAGTTTGTTGAATTCGTTATTTTACTTTATATTTGGTATGTGAATTTTGACTTTGTGGTTTCGTTGCCCATTTTGGAAAGAGGTTTACTTCAGGATTCTTTATTTATTGTTCCGTCTCTTGTCCCCTATGCTTGCCACTATTCCGTTGTTTCATTTGACTCTTTACTTGTTATTCTTTTGTACATATATATAACTGTAAATATTTATTGTAGGTGTCTTGTCTTAGCCTCTTCACTACGTCGTCGAGGTTAGGTTCAACACTTACGGAGTACATTGGGTCGTTTGTACTCATACTGCCTTCTGCACTTCTTGTGCAGATCCTGACAACGGTACCAACAGAGCCCTGAAAGATGCTTAGCAGATACTACATTGGTGATTTAAGGTACAACTGCATCCCATACTATCACGACCCAAAATCCACTTGTCTTGATGGCACCTAACCCACCTCGCTAGGTAAGCCAGTTAACAATAATCTAATTTAAATGGGATTTAATGAGAAAATAAATGATGAAATAGTTGAACTTTTATACAACAACCCAAGGACTGTTAATACAAATCACGAGCTTCTAAGAGTTAGAGTTTACAAAGCTGGTATGAAATAAATACATCATCTGTTTGGGATATACATAAAAAGATTTATAAATCTAAAGCTAACAAGAACAAGAGGTAGCTATAACTGGAATGTAGGTACATCTTCAATGCTTGCTCCCAATATACATAGCATCATCAGCTCCTAAATCGGCACTCAAGGTGCAGAAGTGTAGTATGAGTACAACCGACCCCATGTACTCAATAAGTAACAAACCTAACCTTAGGTTGAAAGCAGTGACGAGCTCGGAAAATGGTCAGAGTCCAATACCAATGCCAAGAACAACTCATAACAATATAACGAAAGTAGTACAAGTAATAACTCAAAAGATATTAAGCTCAGCTCGTTCACAGTTATGGAAAAATAAACATGCTTTTCATTTATAATAGTGAAACCCAAATCCTTCAAAGAAATCACCAAATATAAGGGTATATCAGAAAACTGTGATTTTTCCCAAACCTTACAACAATAGAAAAGATATTTCATTATCAGATAAATGAGGAAAGTAATCTATGCTTACATGTTAATATGCATGTCAAGTCATCAATTATCATATACTGTCTAGCATAAGAGATATACTTCTCAATGCCTACATGTTAAATGTACATGACAAATCATAAATGTCACAATACCGTATAGCATGAGGGAAATGCATCTCTATGCCTACATCCCAAGTACGCATGTCAAATGAATGAGTTCACAGTGATATTCCCGGGTACTCTCAGCCTCAAATATAATCAAGTTATCTGTCTCAAATGCCCACTTCATTACACACACAGACACACACCCCATCACTCAGCACTGTACGGGTGCCTGACTTATAAGCCCATCACCAAAGCACGTGTATGTATATCACTGTGCCTGCGCTCACTATTGGTATGTCAGACTTTGGAGGGGTAGATCTTACCTAAGCGCTAATCAAAGCCAATAAAGCCTGCTGCGGCGTGTAGCCTGATCCATAATAATAATAAATCCAATAGGCCTACTGCAGCGTGTAACCCGATCCATAATATATAATAATAATAATAATAATAAAGCCAATATGCCTTCTTCGGCGTGCACTCGATCTATAATAACACTCACAACACGGGTCTCAGGCCCACCTCAGTCATCAATCTTGCAAGTCTCAAGGACTCTCAATCTCGTACCACTCATCACACACAATGATAACATGTGATGTAGCAACGAATTATGAATAGAGACTTAGATATGATATGCAAATAAAGAATCATGACCGAGTATACAACTACAGCTAGAGCAGATAACTCAAAACAACATAAATAACCTCATTAGGTCTCAACCGGATAAGCACATAGTCTAATGATTTCTAACATGATTCACAACTCATATAATCAAACAAGTAGGGAGCACATGATGTATCAATAATAACAGCAAAAAAAGTCTGTTCCTAGTCTAATAGTCAACTAGAATCATGACTCCTCAGTGCACGCCCACACGCTCGTCACCTAGCATGTGAGTTGCCTCAATATATCTCTTATAACATAGTTCTCAGGGTTAAATACCCTCAAATCCAAGTTTAATACTCCAGAAATGCCATCCCGTTCGTATCAATCTCCGAACGGCTCAAAACTAGCAAGAGGCAACTCAAAAACATCAAATGATGCTTAAGGAAACAATCTTAAATGATAAAGGTTGAATCTTTAATCAAAAGCCCCAAGTCAACTAAAAAGTCAAACTCAGGCCCGCACTTCGGAACCCGACAGAACTTAAAAAATCCGACAACCCATTCAATTACGAGTCCAACCATACTAATTTCACTCAATTCCGACTACACATCGATGTTCAAAACTCAAAAATTCACTTTAGAGAAATTTAGACACCCCCCCCCCCCCC
>MCJB01049685.1:200903-299193 GCA_002018475.1 Nicotiana obtusifolia
AATTTCTCTTTCAAAATGATCAATCAAATGCAAAAATCTAAGATAGAATCATGAAATATAATCGTACCCGAGTAGGAAGTACTTACCCTAATCCATGTGGTGAAAATCCTCTCCAAAATTGCTCAAATCCAAGCTCCAGAGCTCAAAATATGATAAAATAACTCAAAGTCCGAAAGTAGAGTACTTAAATGCACTTCCCAGGCGATCCCTTCGCGAGCGTGGAACAATCCTCGCGTTCACGATGAACAAGTTACACTGCCTCAATTAACTCAATGCGTTCGCGCCAAAAGCCTCACAAATATGATTCACACAGCTGACTGACCTACACGAATGCAGGAACAACATCATGAATGCCAAGAGTAAACCACCGACCTCCCCAGCTTAGCTCAACACTACGCGAACGTGTATAAGCAGACGCGAACACGAAGAAGACCAGGCCCTAGCGCGACGCGAACGTGGTCATACTGTCACGAATGTTAAGAAGAAGAGGATACCCAGGGCTAAGAATCACTTCACGATCACGGCCTCTTCTTCATGATCGCGAAGAACAACTGAAATACCAGCAATCAACAAGTTTCGGAAAGATCTGAAACTTGTCCGAAACTCACCTGAGCCTCTCGGGACCCCGTCCGAACATACCAACAAGTTCCTGAATACGGACCTAGTCGAGGCCTCAAATCACATATAACAACAACAAAACGATGAATCGCGCCTCAATTCAAAACTTGAAGAACTTTTGAACTTTCAACTTTTAAAACTCGTGTCGAACCATATCAAATCAAACCGGAATGACCTTTAATTTTGCACACAAGTTCTAAATGACATAACAAAGATATTCCAACTCCTGGAACAACAATTCGAGTCTGATATCATCAAAGTCAATTCTCGGTCAAACCTATGAGCTTTTCAAACATTCAAATTTCTAACTTTTGCCAATTAGTGCCGAAACCTTCTAGAAACATCCAAATGTAAATCCAGGCACACGCCCAAGTCCAAATTCACCACTCGAACCTAACGGAACCATCAAAACTCTGATCCAAGGTCAAATATAACAAAGTCAAACTTGGTCAAGTCTTTCAATTTAAAGCTTCAAACATGAAAATCATTCTTCCAACCTAATTCCGAATCACCCGAAAATCGAAACTGACGATTCACACAAGTCATAATACATCATATGAAGCTACTCAAGACTTTAAACAGCTTAACGGAATGCAAATGCTCAAAATGACCGGTTGGATCGTTATATTCTCCCCACTTAAACATACGATCCTCAAAGTGCCAAGATTCGTTCCAAAGCCATTAAATCACTATGTAACCTTACCATGCATCTACCCGGGGATGATCCTACGTTAACCCAATCCATATAAGCCTGACAACACAACATAACTGAAGATCCTTACTTCAACCCTAGTCCTTACATCTTAGAACCCAATTCCCAACATCCAAAATTCATTACAAGACCCGAATCTCGCATCTACATACTGTATAAGTCTGAACAAGCTGTATCAAGACATAACCATAACCCAAGAGATAATCACATGATATACCACATAGCTCTTATACTCGTAGCAATAATTTCTGATTAAAGTAGCTGCCCAAAAACAAACCCGGTACCGGTAATAAACCTCATATCAAATAAAGCTTCGCTCAAAACCTTCGTACATTGCCGATGATGAAAGAAACAAGCAGAAACTCATAACCACTCATCAGATCAACAATTCATGGAGCTCTCTCTCGTCCGACAAGAACCAAAGCCAAACTCTAAGCCGAGTTCCGATATTATTCTTCCAAACATACCGTAATCAAATCCAATAGCATCCATTCTAGGTCTAATGACCTTATCTCATCAAACATAACTATTCTACTAACATGACATACCAATACAACCTAAAGCCACAAACCGTGCAATCCGTGCCTAATAAGCAACAATTCTAATGTACTCAACATGGAAAATGACTCAAATAAGAGAACCGTCTCGCAAGCAGAACAAGTACCACCACAAACGCAATGCTATGAACCAATCACACATAGTAGAACCAAGACACACGAATCTATCACAAAGGATCATATCCCAACATAACCCCGCTGCAACGCGTGGCCCCATCCAAACATCGGTCCATATGAAATACCTCAAGACACAATGCTCGTAATCAGCAACCACCAGCAATTCGACATCAAGTACACGAAGTGCATGACCATAACCACGGAGAAGCAAATAACACAATATACCACAGCACGAAAACACCATAACCAAGGCACAATCAACCATTCGACACCCCAATAACCATCTCGCTCGAATTCCGCCAAAAGGCCTTAACAGAACGCATCATGAGTACATATAACCAACAAATCACGACCCCTCATAGCATAGAAGAGTAACACATAGAACATGTCAGAACACAAACAAGCTCAACTCTAATCGAATGACACACCCCTCAATAGTACCAGTTCTGAGTCAACAAATCCAACTTGATATATAATACACATCCTCATTAGGCCTACCAATGAGCCCCCAAATCAACTCGGGTCATCTCCAAACGGATAAATAACCCTTCAAAAGTCCACAATGACCTAGCTATAACACATACTACCATCTGGCTAACTTAGACCACATCTTCACAATCTACAACCACGAAACAATTTGCTTCTAAGAAATCCCAGTCTCCAAATCCATAGAACAAACGAATCACCGTAGGTGATCCCAAATCCACCACTCAAATGT
Organism: Nicotiana obtusifolia; assembly: GCA_002018475.1. Taxonomy (NCBI): domain Eukaryota; kingdom Viridiplantae; phylum Streptophyta; class Magnoliopsida; order Solanales; family Solanaceae; genus Nicotiana; species Nicotiana obtusifolia. Next base: position 203,626 of record MCJB01049685.1, read on the forward strand.
CTAACACATCTCTCATACACGATCATCGCATGAGCTATAATTCTTCCGTGTAACATAGCAAAAAATCTAAATATCAGCAGTCGATCAACCAAGCGAGTACCTGCAATATCAATGAACCATCTGTAAGCCAAAACTCAGTGCGCCTTCTGAATGTACACTCTTCTTAGGTAAAACCAAATAGTCCCAATATTTTTCTCACCATCTGGAATCATCTGTGCTGCATACACACATGACCTTCCTTTTGAAACTAAACTATATACTTGCATATGAAAATCTCAATCTCACACCACGCATCGCCTCTATCAGGCCATCATATGAAAACATGGAACCTCATTATCAACTCTGAGACACAAGCAGAATACATACTCAATTAGCTAGAAACCTTCCACTTGGTCCCATCCAAGGGAAAATCACAGTACGCAACATACTCCTCATGCTAGTAGAAAATATCCATCTTAACCCGTGGTACAAATCATCAAGAACTCTACGAAACCCATATGCACATAACCAAGCCATCATAATTGAATCCCTCTAACTGAACCAAGTCACGAAGGTTACCAACCCCACGAGTATTTCCACAAAACACCTGTAGAGACTTACACATCATAAGTACAAAAAGAACCTACTATATCCATTACCATGTTGATCCTACTTACTACCAAGCTGTCCTACTTCTCTGAGTTCCTTTCAAATCACCCTAGAGTTGACGACACTTCTCCTTTCCAGAACACCACGATCCTTACTCAAAGCTCACCATAAGAGATCCTAGCATAAAATCACACCGTCCTAAAGCCCATAAGCCGATGTATTCCCTCTTAAGTACCCCAAAAGTACCACAATCGAGACATTCACTCTGAAGAGACCACCTGTGAATTTAAAGTTGTTCCTTTTTCCTTTATGATATTGAAATGCAGAATCCATAGTGATACCAAAATACCACAAGTCCCGACACCATCCAATGCCAATCTCAGATTCTTGCCATATACAAATTTGGAAAATTCTCAATTGCCACATATAAATCTTGAATCCATTAGAACCTTCTCGTGAGTCATCCACTCTACTCAAATCTCAATTGCACGGCCCAAACAGGCCGAAACGACATGTGCCCCATTAGCACAACAACACCTGAAGAAGTAACCCCACCTGAACGCAATCGATTGACCCCCTTTTCTTAGCACATTAACATCCATAATGAATAACAAATTCAAACTATTCCAAGATTTCCATATATCCATAAAGTGTAACAGATCACGCATCTAGAAATTCCTTACTCGAGTCATCCTCGAAATCAACATATTCAAGTCATAACTGATTTTCAAACATGCCTTAGGCTGAAATTATTACAACATGTATTTATGCACTCTGATCGTCAATAGTGGACTCCCCCAATTGGTTCAAAGCCATAGAAGAACACATCCAATAACCCACAATGCCCTTACTTCATTACTGACATAATCCCGCACTGAAATTCAACCGAATCCTTCATAAGCTCACGTAACCCAAACCATAAAATACCTCAAATCATCTGCTAAGTTCGCATTCATCCTCGTGACAGTCAAGTCAACTTTCTCAACCGACCCAAACTGAAATCAAACCCACTAGTAGAAAGAAACTCTCGATATAACATCATAAGGATCACACGTCCGTAGATTACCCTGCAGGTTACAACCCACCTGCTTAGTCTCAAATTGACATCTCTCTATACCCTTTCACAGCCACAACTACTACCAATCACTTAATCATCCTGAGTCTGAACTCATCAACTAGGCATGATAATCTACTTCGTTCCACAAATAAACAACATGAAAGATCCCTAAACATGATCATAACTCGAGACTGTACAACACATCAAGATAGAAATCAATCGTCCAATAGTCCTTTTTACATCCCAAGCAACCCTTATTGTAACATCAAAGCCATCTGAACACATCCAACAGTCACATGATACACATTATACAGCTAATCCAACCATGCACCAAGCCACCAATCCCACTCATAGGGACACCACCAGACATAAAAGTCCAAAAGCACATACTCACACAACTGAAATCATTGAACCCAAGGTGCAGTCAAAACCCGGCCTCAGGATCTCTAGACTGGCCCATCATCAAAACACAAAAAACACATCTCGCCCCTCATCCATGAAAATCATAAGACGTCGATGCATAACTTAAACCGAGTGCTCATATACGCATACGAGTGAGTGGAAGGAATTCAAAGAGTTGCACTTCAAGCTGAATCAATAAAACACGATAAGGAATGAAAGATGGAAAGTTTATCTGAAATGCCCTGTAGCCTCTCAAAGATAGGTATGGACGTCATCGTACTGATCTGCAAGACTCTACTAGACACTTGCTCATGACTCATAGAACCTATGAACCTAGAGCACTGATACCAACTTGTCACGACCCAAATCCACTAGTCGTGATGGCACCTAACCCAACCCACTAGGTAAGTCGGGTCACAATAATCCAATTCAAATGAGATTTACTAAGAAAATAAATGACGAAATAGCTGAACTTTTTTTATACAACAACCCAAGGACTAGTAGTACAAATCATGAGTTTCTAAGACTCAGAGTTTACAAAGAAAGTATGAATTAAATACATCTTCTATTCGGGATATACATAAACAGATTTATAAATCTAAAGCTACCAAGAACAAGGGAAGCTATAACCAGAACGCAGGTACATCTTCAATGCCAGCTCTCGCCATACACAACATCATTAGCTCCAAAATCTTCACGCAAGGTGAAAAAGTGTAGTATAGTACAACCGACCCCATGTACTCAACAAGTAACTAACATAACCTTAGGATGAAAGCAATGACGAGCTCAAAAAATGGTATAAGTCCAATACCAATCACCAAGAACAACTCGTAACAATATAAAGAAAGTAGTACAAGTAATAACTCAAAAGATATTATGCTCAGCTCGTTCATAGTTACAAAAAAATAAGACATGTTTCTCAGGTATAACAGACTCAAATCCTTCATCGAAATCACCAAAACATGAGGTTTATCAGAAAACTTTGATTTCCCCAAACCTTTAAACAACAAAAAAGATATTTCATTATCAGATAAATGAGGAAAGTACATCTCTATGCTTACATGTTAATATGCATGTCAAGTCATCAATTATCATATATGGTCTAGTATGAGTGATATACTTCTCAATGCCTACATGTCAAATGTACATGTTGAATCATGAATGTCACAAGACCGTATAGCATGAGGAAAATGCATCTCTATGCCTACATGCCAAGTATACATGTCAGATGAATGAGTTCATGGTGATATTCCTAGGTACTCTCACCCTCAAACACTCTCACTGTCTGTCTCAAATGCCTACTTCATTACACACACACACAAAAATCACTCAGCATTGTACGGGTGCCTGGCTTATAAGCCCATCACCAAAGCACGTGTATATATATATATATATATATATATATATATATATATATCACTGTGCATGCACTCACTGCTAGTATGTCATACTCCGGAGGGGCAGATCCTGCCCAAGCACTAATCAAAGCCAATAAAGCCTATTGCGGCGTGCAGCCCGGTCCATAATAATAATAAATCCAATAGGCATGCTGCGACGTGTAGCCCGATCCATATTAATAATAAATCCTGTAGGGCTGCTGCGGCATGCAACTCGATCCATAATATATAATAGTGATAAAGCTAATTGGGCTACTGCGGCATGCAGCCCGATCCATAATAATACTCACAACACGGCTCTCAGGCCCACCTCAGTCATCAATCTCGCAAGTCTCAAGGGCTCACAATCTCGTATCACTCAGCCCGCACAATGATAACATATGATGTAACAATGAATTAAACAAAGACTGAGATATGACATGCAAATAAAGAATCATGACTGAGTATATAATTATAGTTAAAGCAGATAACTCAAAACAACAGAAATAGCCTCATTAGGTCTCAACCGGATAAGCATATAGCCTAAACATGATTTCTAACTAGATGCATAGCTCATATAATCAAAAAAGTAAAGAGAACATGGATATAACAAGAATAACAACAAAACAAGTCCGGTCATAGTCTAATAGTCAACTAGAATCATGATTTCCCTGGTGCATGCCCACGCACTCGTCACCTAGCATATGTGTCACCACAATACATCTCTTATAATATAGTTCCCAGGGTTAAATACCCTGAAATCCAAGTTTAAATCGGTTACTTACCTCGAACGAGCCAAATCGAATACTGAGCAAGCTAAACAACACTCCAGAAATGCCATCCCGCACGTATCAACCTTTGAACGACTCAAAACTAGCCAAAGGCAACTCAAAAACATCAAATAATGCTTAAGGAAACAATCCCAAATTATAAAGGTTGAATCTTTAATCAAAAACCACAAGTCAACCAAAAAGTCAAACCCGAGCCCGCACCTCGGAACCCGACAAAACTTGTAAAATTCGACAACCCATTCAATTACGAGTCCAACCATACTAATTTCTCTCAAATCCAACTCCAAATAGATGTTCAAAACTCAAAAATTCACTTTAGGGAAATTTAGACAACCCCCCCCCCCCAATTTCTCCTTCAAAATTATCAATCAAATGCCAAAATCGAAGATAGAATCAGGAGATCTAATCAAATCCGAGTAGGAAGTACCTACCCCAATCCATGTTGTGAAAATACTCTCCAAAATCACCCAAATCTGAGCTCCATAGCTCAAAATATGCTAAAATAACTCAAAGTCTGAAAATAGAGTACTTATATGCACTGCCTAGGTGATCCCTTCACGAACGCGGAGCAATCCTTGCGTTCGCGATGAACAAGTTACACTGCCTCAATTAACTCAACGAGTTTTCTGAAAAATCCACATGAATGCGATTCAAACAGCTGACTAACCTACGCAAATGCGAGAACAACATCGCGAATGCATAGAAGCAGACGCGAACGTGCAGAAGACCAGGCCTTAGCGCTACCTGAACACAGTTATACTATCGTGAATGCAAAGAAGAAGAAGATACCTAGTTCCAAGAATAATTTCACGATCGCGGAGCCGCGATCGCAAAGAACAACTGAAACACCAGCAATCGGCAATGCTACATGCGACGAAAAATCCGCGACACGTTCGAAACTCACCTGAACCTCTCGGGACCCCATTCAAATATACCAACAAGTTCCAAAACATAACACGGACCTACTCGAGGCCTCAAATCACATATTAAAACATCAAAATGATAAATCGCACCTCAATTCAAACTTTAAAAATTTTTGAACTTTCAACTTCCAAAACTCATACCGAACCTTATCAAATCATCCCGGAATGACCTCAAATTTTGCACATAAGTTCTAAATGACATAACGAAGATATTACAACTCCTGGAACAACAATTCGAGCCCGATATCATCAAAGTCAACTCTCTTCAAACATATGAGCTTTCCAAACCTTCAAATTTATAACTTTTGCCAATTAGTGTCAAAACCTTCTAAAATTATCCAAATGCAAATGCGGGCATACGCCTAAGTCGAAAATCACCATCCAAACCTAACGGAGCCATCAAAACTCCGATCCGAGGTCAAATACAAAGAAGTCAAACTTGGTCAACTCTTCCAATTTGAAGCTTCAAACATGAAAATTATTCTTCCAAACTAATTTTAAATCACCCAAAAACTGAAAATGACGATTGACTCAAGTTATAATACATCATATGACGCTACTCAAGACTTTAAACACCTGAACGGAATGTAAATTCTCAAGGTAACCCATTGGGTCATTACACATACGCAGGCCTTGAGTCATTATCTTACCTCAATTGTATTGTTTCCACTTTATTTGGACAGTGTTGTATTTCTTTCAGGACCATGTATTTAGTTGGATCTATAAGGTCATGTACTTGTGACACCAAATCTTGGGGTGGTTTACGCGGAACTTTATTATGTTATTATAGATCTATTTTTACGTTATGATATTGATCAGTTGTCAAATACTTAATGTTTTTTTTCTTGTGTTACCTGTTGTGTTAGCTTGCCTAACTAGCGGTGTCAGGATCCATCACGATCCTAATTGATTTGGATTTTGGGTCGTGACAGATTCATTTCCTTTACCACATATAGATCAACAAATTTATTCTACTGGTGGACATGAACTTTTAAGTTTTTTAGATGCTTATTCTGGATTTAATCAAATTAAAATGGACCTCGAGGACTAGGAGAAAACCTCTTTTATTACAGACATGGGGTCTTATTGTTATAAAGTAATGCCTTTTGGCCTAAAGAACGTTGGGGCTACGTATCAAAGACTGGTAACTGGTGACTAAGATATTTCAAGAATATCTGATGAAAACCATGGAGTTCTACATTGATGGCACGTTGGTGAAATCAACATAAGTGGGAGATATCTCAAGCATTTGGATAAAACCTTTGCCATTCTTCGCAAGAATAATATAAAACTGAAACCGGAAAAATGTGCATTTGGAGTGGCATCAGGTAAATTTTTGGGTTTCCTTGTTTTCTAATAGGGGGATTGAAGTAAATTTGGCTCAAATTAGAGCAATTGAAGAGATGCCGAATGTGCTCACAAGTAGAAAAGTAAGCGCAGAGGCTAAACTGAAGGATAACAGCCTTGGGAAGTTTTATATCAAAATCTTCAAATAAATGCTTTAAAATTTTCTCGTTGTTAAAACAGCAAAATAAGTTTGAATGGACAGATGACTACCAACAAGCATTGAGAGATTTGAAAGCGTATCTTTCAAAACCGCATTTATTATCAAAGCCAAGGGCTGAAGATAGGTTACTTGCTTAGTTAGCTGTATCTGAAGTTGCAGTAAGTGCAGTCTATATGGAAAGAAATAGGTATGCAGTCTCTTATCTATTATGTTAGTACGACATTACTAGAAGCTGAAACAAGATACATTTAGAAAAAATTAACGCTGGCATTAATAATAGCATCAAGAAAATTACGACTTTGTTCTCAATGTCGTCCTATATCTGTTGTAACTACTTTTCCATAACAGAATATTTTGCATAAGCATGAATTATCAGGAAGGTTAGTTAAGTGGGCAATAGAACTTAATGAATATGATATTGTTTATCAGCTACAAACTGCCATAAAGTCACAGGTACTTGCAGATTTTGTAGCATATTTTAGTTCAAGTTTACTTCCTGAAACTAAAAATAAGGTATGGGTACCTACCGGATCTAATTTGGGGACTTGGACTCTATGCACTGATGGATCCTCAAATGTAAAGGGTGCAGGTTTGGATATTTGTCTTAATATCACCTTCAGGGTAGATTATTAGATAGGCGATAAAATGTTACCCTATTACTAATAATAAAGTTGAGTATGAGGCACTGGTTGCAGGTTTGGAGTTTGCAAACGAGATGGGAATTGACCAAATTGAAATAAGAAGCGATTCTCAACTAGTGATTGATCAAATGCAAGAAAACTATGTAGCTAGAGAGACACGAATGCAGCAATACTTGAAAATGGTACGAGACTTGTTGCATTAATTCCAAGTGTGGAAAACCATTCAAATTCCAAGAAAAGAGAATGCAGAAGCAGATGCGTTGGCAAACCTGGGATCACTAGCTGATGTGACCAATTTCAAAAATGCAATTGTGGTGCATTTATTTCATTTAGCAATCGACCAAACCACAAACGAGGTAATTTTTACTAATTTAACATGGGATTGGAGAAATCAATTCATGAATTATTTGTAGTATGAAATACTACCCGAGGAAAAAGAGCAATCCCATCTGTTACGAGCGCAAGCAGCTCGATACTATTTGATAGAAGGAAATTTGTATCGAAAAATATTCAGTGGACCTCTAGCTAGATTCCTTGGGCCATTAAAAACCAAATATGTGATGCGAGAAGTACATGAAGTCCATTGTGAAAATCAAGTCGGTGGAAGATCATTGGTAAAAACACTGATAAGAGCAGGATATTATTGGCCAAAAATGGAAGATGAAGCGGAAAGCTTCAAAAGAAGGTGCAATAAATGTCAAGAGTATGCAAATGGAGTGCATCAACCGAGGGATTTCTCCATTCAGTTATCGCACCCTGGCCATTTATGAATAAAAAACTAAAAGGCAGGAATTGCTCCATTTGTGGGATAAAAAACTACTAAATTTTTCAAAGGTTGGAAAAATCAAGAGAATAACGACATCACCATATCATCTCATAGCTAATAGGCAGGAAGAGTCGACAAATAAGATAATTGTCAATAGTATAAAGAAGCGCTTAGAAGCAGCAAACGGTAGGTACACCGAGGTGCTTTCGGGGGTATTATGGGCTTGTATAACGACATACAAAACAAGGACGGGAGAAACTCCATTATCACTTATTTACGGTATTGAGGCCTTATTCTCGATGGAGATAGAAGAGCCGAGCCTGAGGTTTAAACATACTAATGAATTATCCAACGATGAGGAGCTTCATACGAATCTGGATTCGGTAGAAGAAGGAAGGGGGTCAGCTTCAATACGGATGGCAGCTCAAAAGTAAATGATACAACGATATTAAAACAGAAAGGTAAATCTTCGATATTTACAAGATTGGGGACTTCATCCTTAGGAACGTATTTCATTCAACACAAGCGGTGAATGCAATAAAATTAGGTCCAAGATAGGAAGGACCATATCGAGTCTGAGGCATAGCTGGAAAAGAAGCATATAAGTTGGAGACCATGGACGAAAAAGTGTTACCTTGCAATTGGAATGCAATACACTTGAAGAAGTGTCGCATCCCTTTTTCTCACGAAAGCAAGTTTCGACATGTGACCACTCTTTTAAATAGGTATTAAAAGAGAAGAGTCACCACCTGATGATTTTTAAGGTGCATTAGGACACCTATTTGCAAATAACTCTGTTTTGATTAGTCAACATCACCAAGGATTGGGTAAGGGCTCAAATTACCTCGAAGAGAAGGTGTTAGGCACTCTTCGAGGTCCACAACGGTGGGTCTCGACCGAAGTTTACGCAATGTGAATTATTGAGTTATAATTAAGCTAAGTGGTAATAAAAAAGATATGGAAGTTTGAAGGCCTATTGTAACAAGTGTAAAGAAAACGACATAAGATTTAAACCAAATAAATACAAGTCTTGCGGTTACAACTGCGTCGGTCTATATTTAATGACTAAGTCCCTTTAGTAAGCATATAAAAGGAAAGGGGGTCCTAAGTTATTTAACCTAAAGGATCACCCTGCGCAACATAAATAATACTTTGCAACTCCCTTAGGGTAGGGTTTGCTCATATTATTCAGCGGACAGACTATCATTTCCTGCTACCCAATTACTATCTTGAAGTTGTTTACCTAAAAGCGTTCTAGTTTAATTCTAAATTGTGCCCTATGCGTGCTTTACTCATCCCATGTCTATGGTCCAGGAGGCTTTAGACCTACAACTTTGGTAGTTCTAGGCTTTCCTTAGGCTGCTCAAAATGAGAAAAATAGGCGCGCAATAAAAACAAATAGGACTACATATAATCAACACCAAAGCCTCAAGTTTATAGACACAAATGCAAGCTATCAATTAGGCAGACATTCTGTCACGACCCAAAATCCCAACCATGATCGCGATGGCGCCTCTCATGAAGACAAGGCCAGCCAATTCAAACTAAACTTCATTCAAACAGTTAAACAATACGAAAATCATATAAGTACGGTTTAATATCAGTAATTTGCGGAAAAATATAGTGAACCATCCCGACTACAACCCGAACCGGGGTGTCACAAAGTCATGAGCAACTAATGAAGATCCTAATAATAAGATTACTATTACAACATCTTTGGCACAATTGCTTGAAGATAGTGGAAACAATAAGATAAAAGAGATACGAGACTACGGACGCCAACAGCTACCTCGTAGTCTTTGAATTACCACCCTGAAAATAGTAGTCAATACCTCGGAGCGGAACCGATAACGCCTGAATCTGCACACATGGTGCAGGGAGTAATGTGAGTACTTCCAACACAGTGAGTAATAATTATAAATAACAACTGAAGGTAAGAAAACACACAAGGCATACAGCAGTCCATAATGAACAGTAAAACATATAAATGTCTTAAATAAATAACATAAAGTAACGGAAAACAACAATACCAGCACAACAGAATACATCACATAACATGACTCTCGTGGCGGCGTGCCACCCGATCCATTCATATCAAATCCCGTGCGGCGTGCCACCCGATCCCATTTACATCATTTGAAAAGTCATTTAATTTTCAAAACTGAGTTTAAGAAATGAATCAAATCAGTTAGACAGTGATAAAATACCCCTGAAGGGTTCACATAACCGGCACGAAGCTCAAATATGATTGAGTAAACAGTGATAAATACCCCTGAAGGGTTCACATAACCGGCACGAAGCCCAAATATGGCAATCAGCCCAGATCATGATGATATCAAATCAGTTCCAATCAAATATGTAGTAAAAATCATCAATCGGGACGGACCAAGTCACAATCCCCAGTAGTAAACGACCCCACGCTCATCATCGAGCGCGTGCCTCACCTCAATATAGCACTACGATGTGCAATTCGGGGTTTCAAACCCTCACAACATCATTTAAGATCATTACTCACCTCAAGCCGGCTAAATCCTTAGCCCACGACGCCCTTGCCCTTTGAATTAGCCTCCGCCGCGTCGAATCTATCCAAAATTAGAACTAATATGTCACAATATGCAGGGGTAACAAAGCCCATGCGAAAAAAATCAATAAATACTAAGAAATCCCAAAATTAGCAAAAACCCGAGCCTCGGGCCCACTTCTCGAAATTCAGTAGTTTTTATCTCAACGGGTTCCTTATCTCCTCACGAGTTCAACCATACAAGATTTATCGAATTCCGACATCGGATCGACCTTCAAATCTTAAATCTAAACTTAGGGTTTTCCACAATTTTTCCCAACTTAATTCATCAATTAATTGCTAAAACAGTGATAAACTGAGGTAATTCCTCCAAAATTGAGTTAGGAACAGTTACCCCGATGTTTCCCTTGAAAATCTTCCAAAAATCCCTTGAAGATTAGTTGCCATCCAAGTTCTATAGCTCCAACTATATTCAAGATGGCCGAAATCCCCTCTTTTAAGAATTTGTCCAAGAAAATCTCTTTTGGATATTGTTTTGAGGTTGATTTGTTGTGATTTTATGGTGTTTGGAGGTGTTTCTCTTTGTGGGTATCGAAAATGGGTCTTGCATGGCAAATGGGCACTGATTTTCTATTTATAAGGGGCCAAAAATCAAGACAAAAACACCCCTGTCCGGCCCTATATGCGATCGCATATCTGTCGCAGAACAGATATGCGGTTCGCATATTTGACGTGGCCACCGCAAAAGTGGCCCTAGCCTTCACCGCAATTTCAACATGAAGCATAGTTTGCGGTTCGCATTTTAGGTTTATCCAAAAATTCTCTCTCAGTTTGCGATCTCGTTGTCGGATATGCGGTCCGTAGTTTAGATATGCGATCCGTATTCTACCGCATTTCTGACCTGAACTTTGCCCAGGAACCTGCCTGGGTTTGCGATCTCATTGCGAGATATGCGGTCCGCATTTGATATATGCGGTCTGCATTCTCGCATCTGGTTTTTCTGCAACTTTCTTTTCCAACGACGAATTAGTCCGTTTAACCACCCGAAACTCACCCGAGGCCTCTGGAACCTTAACTAAACATGCCAACCTGTCCCATAACACTATTCGAACGTGTTCCAACCATTGGAACGTTCTAAACAACCTATCAACACCAATTCGCATCGGATCCAAAAATCTTCTAAATCGCTCTTTTGATCTAAACCCAACCGAACCACGTCTGAATGACCTGAAATTTTGCACACAAGTCATAAATTACATATCGAAGCTACAGCAACTTTCGGAATTCCATTCCGACCCTCGGATCAAAATCTCGCCTATCAACCGGAAATCTCCAAAATTCTAACTTCGCCAATTCAACCCTAATTCTACACGGGATCTCCGAAACCAATTCCGATCACACTCCTAAGTCATAAATCACCTCCCGAAGCTAACCGAACCATCGGATCTCAGATCCGAACCTTCTAACTCATAAGTCAACATCCGATTGACTTTTCCAACTTAAACCTTCTTAAAAGAGACTAAGTGTCTCATTTCTTACCAAATTCACTCTGAACGCAAACTACTCAACTCGATTACATAAAACACGGATAACGAAGCATAAATGAAGTAGAAATGGGGAAAACGGAGCGGTAACTCACGAGATGACTAGCTGGGTCGTTACATTCTCCGCCACTTAAACAAACGTTCGTCCTCGAACGTGCCAAGAATTATTCCGAGGACATTAAATTTCTAAGTGTGTTATTACACACACTCGGGGGTGATTCCACGTCACCTTAAATTTAACATGGATCCGACAACACCATCTCAATTGAAGGTTATTTCTTTTATCCACATTTATAATTTCAAAGCCAAATTTCTCACAGCCCACTTAATTCAACACAGCGTGTTAGTCTCAACCGGCTGTAGCAACTCGTGCTTACGCGCCCATCATATGTGTGCCCATAACCACGTCTCTAGTTATAATAGTTGTTCATAATTAATTCCAGCACCGTCAATCAACCTCATTTTAACCAAAACCTCGTTTCAAATTTTCACAACACTGCAAGCAATTCGCGAGGCATGAAGACCTCATAATCATTTACTCAAATCTACGAGTCACATTCAACGCCACCTGGGCACTCACCTTGTAGGCTAAAACTCAATAATTACAGCACGAATATGGCTAAATGTGCACAGAAATACATAGAAGAATTACCAAATAAGCCTAACAGGCATGGCTCCCTATCAGTACTATAGTACAAATTTAATTTAACAGAGAGAGAATTTAAAACACATAAATTTTCATCACAAGGATCTCGTCCTTATATAACTTCCCCCCCGGCTCATAGCCCAGTTTAAGCTTTTCACATCATAATAAAATGCGAGGATCTCGTCCTCAACTCTGAATCACAAGTAATATGCACATCGTGCCCACCGAAATCTATCCATTTCTCCTTTAAAAGTAATTTCCTTTAATCGAAATCACGACACATAATGAACTCCCATACCTGTAGAGCATATAATTCATAAAGATCTAATCAGTTATCCCGGAATTACATCAAAACCCACTGTAGTGAGTAACAGAAAGTCGCTTTTGGACTCATAGCCCTCAATAGTTTACAAAACAAAAATGATAGACACGGATAAGACCATCAAAATATCCCAACAGGGATAAACACAGTAGTAGAGTGCAAATTCCCAAACTCACCATATAAGTCGATTGCCCATAATAACATCCTTCGACCACGATAGCTGAAATTTCAGGAATCTGGTGCCCGCAAAACATCTCATGACGCATATAAATCCTGTTCCAAATCTCCCAATACTGTCACGACGAAAGAGACGTGTAGAAACTCGTAGCCACCTACCGAATCAGTAATTCATGGAGTCTCTCATCATGTCAAGAACCATTACCTCATTCTGAACTGAATGACGATATTTCCTTTTAATGTGCATTATATAAATCTGATTGCATAGATTTCAGCTCCAATAATCTCATCTCACTCGGTGCAAGCTGCTCACGCAATAAGCCGCTTCAAACACCGACTCAGCTCTCATATGGCGCCATCAATACGCCGACAAGCTACAATTTGAACATGACACATAATGAGGAACAAACTCTGGAAAAGAATTATCCAGCCCGCGTAACGAATAAAACGATCAAACAGATGTTACAAACCCTTCTCAAAGGATGAGAAACAAAATACGCAGGAATACGTATAGGGGACCGTACTCAACATAACACTGTTACGGCACGCAACTCGATCCACACATGATACCGTTGCGCGAGATTAAAAGAATTTCTCATAACCCCTGAACTATTAGTAGAATGAATACTTCATTGGCTAGAACCCCCTTCACTCAACTCATTTAAGAATAACCATGGCAACATGCAACTGAATTCCCATAACCACAGAAAATACAACCCTCAAGTTGTGGTGTAAACCATCATGACTCTTCCGGAGTCCATTCACAGAACAAGGCCATTCGAATCAAATATCTCCCAAATCAATCAAGTCTTGGTGGCTATCGGACCTGCACGCACAACCACATACCGCATGAAAAACTTCACACGCCGAAGGAACTGATCATTGCCACCATCATACCGATTCGACCATTATTAACTGACCAAACTTCTTTCAATTTTACTCTTGACCTGACTTAGAAATATAATAGCTCCATTCACAACATAACGAACTCAATTCGCACTCACCTCGAGTGACCCGAATCGCGAGACCACATCGTCTCAATACTCATGAACCATCTCATACCCTCCTTATGTGCTCAATATTATCTCAGACTGGTACACCCATTTTGCAAGACCTTCTGCGCATCCGAAGCTATTTCTTCCTTTCCTCCAATACTGCACCGTATACCTAATGGTAACATAGAATATTCCAAGTTTCGTTCGCAATCCACTGTGAAGACTCGATCCTTAACCACACATCGGACCTGAAATCCTTAGGCACAGCACTTTAATTCTTGAATCCACTAGGACCGTTATCGAGAGTCAATTACTCTGACTTAGTCTCGAAGATAACCAACTCCAATGCTCTACTAGCACATGACAACCTCTCGAAGAAGCAACCGACTACGCTATTTTCCATGTACATCACGTCCACAAAACATAAGCTCCGAGTCTTCCCAAAAACCTGAACATGCATCGATAACGCCGAATATAGCACACACCCATCTAGTTCTTTGCTAAATTACCCCTAATATTTCCTCTCTTAGTCATAAATACACTGCCAGCGTACCGATAACCAGAAACCGCACAAGCAGACAACCACGCGATCCAATTGTAAACGGTAGGGCTCCCCCCACTTAGCTCTAACCACCGTCACATAATGTAGAGCCCACGACAATTCCTCCATTCTCAATTACCATGATCTCTCACCATTAACCCGACAGACTTCTCGAAGTCTTTGTTAAGCTTTTCATGAACATCCTGGATCACAAGTCATAGTCACGCACTCGACCTCTTACTAGGTAGCAAGTAATATTCCTCGCAGAAGCTTCATCAACATGACGCCACCACTAACCTGCTCACAGGAGATAACCCACCTGTGGAATTCCTTACCGACATTTTCTAACAACGCTGCACTGGGTACAACTACCCCGTAATCAGCAAATCCTCCTGAGCTCATACTCGCCCACCAGCTGTATAAGTCTGCTCCTTTCCTATTGACATCAACTGAAAGTTCAACAATACTTTACGAATCTCAAATCATATTGCACCTTAAATGATAATCAGATCTTCACACCCCAATTCATTTCAGACAAACTCCTTTCTGCCATATTCGATCTTTCTTCGTACGACAACCATCACTCAAAATAAAATACGTACGCTAAATTACCTTCCATCATGATTCCCAAAACGTTCTACACTTTCTCAAGGCACGTGACTATCCTACCACAGAATCCATATGCTAATTTGTCACTCTTATTTCGGTTAAACCATCTCCTTTAAGCAACTTTTCAACTCTGCTTCACATACTTGGCCTGCTAGTACTTCAACCACCGCGAAACACTTCTTACATCAAATCGAAATCCATCTCTGTAGCACCCGAACCAATAAAATGTTACCGACTCTAAGCCTCTTCGAAGATCATCTTTCTCGAGCCATCCACATTAGAAATACTAATTCGATTTTGAACCGCTGCACACAGCTATCCCTGGCAACCACCCCTCAGGCACTATTTCACAGCACCATGCCCGAAGGCAAAAATCCAAGAAGATCGTAACACCGACGAACCATAATGTGTTCAACAAGGACAACGACACCGCATCACATTGATAACAAGCGCTTCGCGCCGCATAAGATTGAGTAGGAAGGAAATAAAGGCATAAGCCTCAATAGAATCAAACCGCACGATAAGGATATCAAGAATATGAAGTTTTCCTAAAAGGTTCTACAGCCTCTCGAAGATAAATACAGACGTCTCTGTACCGATCCGCGAGACTCTACTAAACCCGCTCATGACTCGTGAGACCTATTTAACCTAGGCTCTGATACCAAGCTGTCACGACCCAAAATCCCAACCATGATCGTGATGGCGTCTCTCATGAAGACAAGGCCAGCCAATTCAAACTAAACTTCATTCAAACAGTTAAACAATACGAAAATCATATAAGTACGGTTTAATGAAAGTAATTTGCGGAAAAATATAGTGAACCATCCCGACTACAGCCCGAACCGGGGTGTCACAAAGTCATGAGCAACTAATGAAGATCCTAATAATAAGATTACTATTACAACATCTTTGGCACAATTATTTGAAGATAGTGGAAACAACAAGATAAAAGAGATACGGGGCTGCGGACGCCAACAGCTACCTCGTAGTCTCTGAATTACCGCCCTGACAGTAGTAGTCAATACCTCAGAGCGAAACCGATAATGCCTGAATCTGCACACATGGTGCAGGGAGTAATGTGAGTACTTCCAACTCAGTGAGTAATAATTATAAACTAACAACTGCAGATAAGGAAACACACAAGGCATACAGCAGTCCATAATGAACAGTAAAACATATAAATTTCTTACATAAATAACATGAAGTAACGGAAAACAACAATACCAGCACAACAGAATACATCACATAACATGACTCTCGTGGCAGCGTGCCACCCGATCCCATGGGTACCCTGCGCTCACTGTGGGGGGTGCAGACTTCGGAAGGGGCTTCTTACGACCCAAGCATAATATCTCGTGACAGCGTATCACCCGATCCCTTTATATCATATTCCGTGGCGGCGTGCCACCCAATCTATTCATATCAAATCCCGTGGCGGCGTGCCACCCGATCCCATTTACATCATTTGAAAAGTCATTTAATTTTCAAAATTGAGTTTAAGAAATGAATCAAATCAGTTAGAAAACAGTGATACATTACCCCTCAAGGGTTCACATAACCGGCACGAAGCTCAAATATGATTGAGTAAACAGTGATAAATACCCCTGAAGGGTTCACATAATCGGCACGAAGCCCAAATATGGCACTCAGCCCAAATCATGATGATATCAAATCAGTTCCAATCAAATATGTAGTAAAATCATCAATCGGGACGGACCAGGTTACAATCCCCAGTAGTAAATGACCCCACGCTCATCATCGAGCGCGTGCCTCACCTCAATATAGCACTACGATGTGCAATTCGGGGTTTCAAACCCTCATAACATCATTTAAGATCATTACTCACCTCAAGCCGGCTAAATCCTTAGCCCATGACGCCCTTGCCCTTTGAATTGGCCTCCGCGCACGTCGAATCTATCCAAAATTAGAACTAATATGTCACAATATGCAGGGGTAAGCCAGCCCACGCGAAAACAATCAATAAATACTAAGAAATCCCAAAATTAGCAAAAACCCGAGGCCCGGGTCCATTTCTCGAAATTCAGTAGTTTTCATCTCAACGGGTTCCTTATCTCCTCACGAGTTCAACCATACAAGATTTATCGAATTTCGACATTGAATCGACCTTCAAATCTTAAATCTAAACTTAGGATTTTCCACAATTTTTCCCAACTTAATTCATCAATTAATTGCTAAAACAGTGATAAACTGAGGTAATTCCTCCAAAATTGAGTTAGGAACAGTTACCCCGATGTTTCCCTTGAAAATCTTCCAAAAATCCCTTGAAGATTAGTTGTCATCCAAGTTCTATAGCTCCAACTATATTCAAGATGGCCGAAATCCCCTCTTTTAAGAATTTGTCCAAGAAAATCTCTTTTGGATATAGTTTTGAGGTTGATTTGTTGTGATTTTATGGTGTTTGGAGGTGTTTCTCTTTGTGGGTATCGAAAATGGGTCTTGCATGGAAAATGGGCACTGATTTACTATTTATAAGGGGCCAAAAATCGAGACAAAAACACCCCTGTCCGGCCCTATATGCAATCGCATATCTGCCGCAGAACAGATATGCGGTTCGCATATTTGATGTGGCCACCGCAAAAGTGGCCCTAGCCTTCACCGTAATTTCAACATGAAGCATAATTTGCGATCCGCATTTTAGGTTTGCGGTCCGCACTCCAACCGCATTCTTGGCATAGATTTTTGTCCAAAAATTCTGTCTCAATTTGCGGTCTCGTTGTCGGATATGTGGTCCGCATTTTAGATATGCGATCCGCATTTCTATCGCATTTCTGACTTGAACTTTGCCCAGGAACCTGCCTGGGTTTGCGATCTCATTGCGAGATATGCGGTCCGCATTTGATATATGCGGTCCGCATTCTCGCATCTGGTTTTTCTGCAACTTTCTTTTCCAACGACGAATTAGTTTGTTTAACCACCCGAAACTCACCCGAGGCCTCTGGAACCTTAACTAAACATGCCAACCTGTCCCATAACCCTATTCGAACGTGTTCCAACCATTGGAACGTTCTAAATAACCTATCAACACCAATTCGCATCGGATCCAAAAATCTTCTAAATCGCTCTTTTGATCTAAACCCAACCGAACCACGTCTGAATGACCTGAAATTTTTCACACAAGTCATAAATTACATATCGAAGCTACAGCAACTTTCGGAATTCCATTCCGACCCTCGGATCAAAATCTCGTCTATCAACCGAAAATCGCCAAAATTCTAACTTCGCCAATTCAAGCCTAATTCTACACGGGATCTCCGCAACCAATTCCGATCACACTCCTAAGTCATAAATCACCTCCCGAAGCTAACCAAACCATCGGATCTCACATCCGAACCTTCTAACTCATAAGCCAACATCCGGTTGACTTTTCCAACTTAAACCTTCTTAAAAGAGACTAAGTGTCTCATTTCTTACCAAATTCACTCCAAACGCAAACTACTCAACTCGATTACATAAAACACAGATAACGAAGCGTAAATGAAGTAGAAATGGGGAAAACGGAGCGGTAACTCACAAGACGATTAGCTGGGTCGTTACACATTTATAACTTATACTAGCGATGTTCAGATTATTTAAACGGACAGCTATAGATAGGCAGGTTTAGAGTTAAGGCACGTTAATTGTTCAAGACCTATAGGCATGGTTTCTATGTGATTTGAATCACTCAGCAATTAGCGTAAATTCCTATAGGCAGGATTTCAAGCTGACTAGTTTTGATGAAGAGGCTATTTTTTATACAGTCCTATTAAAGAATCCTATAGTCATGCTTTCTAGGTGGGTAGTAGCATCCTATGGACATGATATCTAAACGATTTGCGCCTGGGCAGTGAAGTAGTGTAGAATGTAGAGTTATTCATTCGTCTATAGGGGCATGCTTTCTAGGCGGGCTGTATGATAAAAGGAGAATAGTAGCGATGACAGCTAGGATTATCTGAATTGAAATCCTATGGACATGGTGTCTAAACGAGTCACATATACCAAAGCATACAGTTTCAGTTATTTGTATTGACCTCCTATAGGCATAATATCTCAGTGCAAGAAGTCCAATTTAGATTCTATTTGCATGCTCTCTAACCAATCAAGTCATTACATAGACCCTAAAAT
This sequence comes from Nicotiana obtusifolia, assembly GCA_002018475.1. Classification (NCBI taxonomy): domain Eukaryota; kingdom Viridiplantae; phylum Streptophyta; class Magnoliopsida; order Solanales; family Solanaceae; genus Nicotiana; species Nicotiana obtusifolia. The sequence goes on from MCJB01049685.1 coordinate 223,154, forward strand.
CATGTTTTCTAAGGGAATAACACATATAATTCTAGAGAATGAGGCATGGAAAACAAAACAATTAGGATCATATAAGCATGTTCTCTACCCATTTATGCAAGAGATAAAATTTCCCAGTTCCCCCATTTTCACTAATCTCCAACTGTTTGTTTATAAGTTATTACAGGCCCAAGAAGAAATGATACAGGATGACAAATTACAGTTTGAACAAATACAAGCCCAATGAGGCAATTACTGGCCCAATACATAAATAAGCTAGGGATGTCCCCAGGCCTTCAATGGTCTTAATCTTCGCATAACAGCAAACCCAGACACTGGCTTACCATAGCAACCTGAGTTTCATGCTCAAACCCACCATGTATGGCCCAACACTAGGCCTAAAGAATAACTTACTACCCAAATGCATGCCAAGTTCAGCCATACAGGTGACAAAATACTCATAAAATTAACTAAACAACTTAAACACTTAATTCTCAGAACTGTAGCTAACAACAGTCTAGCCAAGTCATATAAACAGGATCAAGCTAAATTGAAAGGCACACAAGGCACATATAAGGCAAGTTTATGCTTGTAATTCCAGAAACAAAGTTTAAAAGTGACATGATTGACCACCATAGGATAGTAAACCATTCCAAAGAGTTTCAAATGAAGCATGATTCAGAATTAAGCTAGAGAACCTTAGATGAGGGTCTTGCAGAATTAGACAAGAAACAAGCAAATCACAACCATCACATGAAACTATCTATCATGAAAAGCCTAATGAAAGAAACAACATAACAGAACAAGTTCATGATCAAGAAATTACTTAATTAAGTAGGGCAAAACGTTAGCATGCAGAAAATCAGTCACAATATAAGAGGCATGTCAATTTTCAGAAGCAAGACATGCAAGCATTAGACTTGGTGCTAGTTGGCCACAAATAGGAGGAGAGGCTAGTTATTTCATCCTAAAGTCTTAGGCAGTATTAGAGAACACATGATTGAAGACAAAAATATAGAACAAGGCAGGGAAATAAACTCATGCCAGGCAGTAGATATAAGCATTCAGGCACAAACACACTAGGCTAAACGAGCTTAAGAGAGCAAAAAATCATTGATATTGAACATATATAATAGACATATCTCAGAGTTAGGAATTTTAGGCAAGTTCAAATGCTAGAAAAGTTCAGAGTCACAAAACAACTTCAGAGCCAAAAAGGTTGCAAATAGAGATGGGATAGAAATATTGATTCACAAAAGTTTCAGTGGCATGCGTAAGAAGAATATGAACACAAATGAAAGCGGATGAAATTGTGAAGGCCAAAGAACTTACCAGTTACCAATTGAAAAACAAACAAACAAGAAGAACAGTCTCGGCAGTACTCCAGACGTCAATAGAGAGCAGTAGAACCCAAAATCTTAGTGCGTCAGAGTTCTCAAGGGTTTCAAATGAACCCCGGGCAGTGCTCGCACCAAGAAAATTCAATTAGTCTAATTTCGGTGGCCTTAGCTTTCAGCCGACCAAGAGCCAAAATTCAGAACAATATAGAGTGAAGGAGTAAGAGAATAATAGTGATTAATGTCCTTGCTTGGGGAATTTGGGAGATGGATTTATATAGTGTTGAATCACGTGAGTAAACAAGGAAAGAAATCAAGCAAACACAAATCAGAAAAAGGAAAATATTACATGCAATCAGTAGAGTAACTGGTGAAGGAATGAAATCAAATTCCAAACCCTAATTAGGGTTCATGGGTCGCAAGCCAGCAAGTAAAGGCGAGAATCACCCTTTTCTCTAATGTATATGGACACAATATCGTCCAAATTTCGTCGATCTAGTCCGATCTCAGAAGGTCATACTTTAATCGAGAAAGTACTCAAGTAATTCCACAGACGCGTACATAATAGCGAGGTATTACGAATAAGGTAAGTGAATCACAGAATGATTTCATATTTTAGGTCGGAATTGGAGAAGATTAGGGGAGGCAGCTGCTAGGGTTTCTTAGAAGAGAGGGAGGAGTTGAGAGTATTTTGGAGCGGCTGTTTGGGAGGTAATGGGTTAGGGTTTCAAGGGTTTGGGTAATAAAAATAAGGGGGGAGGTTGTGGGCCGTTGATCTTTGAGATCAATGGCTAGGATTTAGTGAGTGCCGGATCGGGTTAGAGGACGAGTATAAGGTAGTGGTTCGCTGGTTCTTGGTTAGGGATTATTAGGCTGAGATTTGGGGTACTTGGGCCATTAATTTGTTCTGAAAAATTAGCATAGGATTGGGCTGGATTTTAAATACAAGAAATTAAGGGAAAATAATTTAATAAAATAGTTAAATAAAATATAAAAAATACTATTTATGAAACTTAATACTTTAAAATAATAGTTGAAGATCATAAAAATATGTAAAAATTATTTTGACGCTAGATAAAATGACAAATGCAATTAATTGTAGAGTATAGGTTATTATTGTAAAATTGTGTAAATAGCTCGAAAATACAAATGTAATTATATAAAATGAAGTAAAATATTATAATACATACATGTGGGTACAGATAATAAATTTGGATGATTAAGTCATCACAAAATAATTTGAAAGGATAATTAATAAACATTTGAACAGTTTAAATGCAGGAGAAAATCAATTTTAAAGCCTTAAAAATTATGAAAAATTACTGAAAGTCCTTATATGACTCTTGTAAATTGGTGATGATGCAGAAATGATATTTCAAAAGTATATATGACATTTATAAAATATGAGGGCAAAATTGGGTATCAACAGCTGCCCATCTTTACTTTGGAATGATGAAAGAGTTGTCAGGTAAAGAAATTGATGACCAATTTTATCCGAAATGAGTGAGGATGATGTGTTTCTTAAAAAATAGGGGCCGAACCCTGGTTTGTGAGTTTCCTACATATCCTTGGTGTTACGAGAATCAGGCCGTGTGTAGTTCTAAATCCAACAGTGAACGAAACCGATGGAGTTGTTATAAGAGTGGTCGTGTGTTTGAAAAGGATTTTGGATATGAAAGTGTCGTGAGTAATGGATAATTTCAGGTGGAGCTATGAATGCGAATTTGAACGTTACAGATGTATAAGGCAAGTATTTGAGCGGTTAGGGGACAAAGGGTAATCAATTGCTGATCATCTATTATGTTTGAGATGATCAAATGATATGAACATTGTGAATGGAAACCGGAGCGAGAATTGCCATGTTTGTAGGACGGTTACCTCCCAAGTTACCTGCAAAACTTAAAACACGATGCACACGAATAGATGGGGTTATTACAAAAATTTAAACATGATGCAGATTGCCTTCAGACCATGAGAATTGTCTTTGGACGATGAGGATGATGTCCTTAGACCATGATATCCTGGGCCATGAAGCGTATGATAAGGGATTCGCAGGCCATAAAATGGTGTGCTCGAGCTATGAGGATGGTGCCTCTGGACTATGACTCCTTTGAATAGTGATATGCAATTTCGAGAGATCCTCCATCCATGGCATGATGTCTTCGGGCTATGAGGATGATGCCTTCAGACTATGATGCATTCGGACAATGTGGCAATGTTTTAGCCCATGAAATGCAAAGTTGCGACGATGTTGAACGTTCGATAGAGGAGATAGGCAATGCTTAGCCATGTGCGAAAATGAAGAGAAGTCGTGCTTAACGTTGTGTGAGATGAGAGCAGTGATTAGCCTATGTAGATAATGAGGGAAATGATTAACCCTATGTGAATGAAGGCAGTGTTTGACGGTGGCAATGCTTAACCTCATGCAAGGAATGGAGACAGTTCTTAGCTCATGCAAGGGAAGGCAGTGCTTAGCCTTATGCAATAATGGAGGCAGCGCTAGACAGTTCTTAGTCTCATGCAGAGAATGGAGACAATGCTTAGTCTCATGCAAGGAAAGGCAATGCTTAGCCTTGATAATGGAGGAAATGCTTAGCCTCATGCAATGTAATGGAGACAGTGCTTAGTCTCATGTAAGGAAAGGCAGTGCTTAGCCTTATGCAATGGTGAGGGCAGCGTTTAGCCCTATGCAAGGAATGGAGACAACACTTAGTCTCACGCAAGAAAAGGCAATTCTTAGCCTTGTGCAATGATGAGGGCAATGTTTAGCCCTATGCGGGAAGTGCAATGATTAATATGTGAGAGGAAAAATGATTCTTAGCTTGACGCGTTTGTGCTTGGTGACTTCTTTCGGCGTGAAGAGAGTGATCTTGTTGTATGTATATGTTTGTGGACGTGTGTGTTATGTCCCTCGTGCCTGCACCCAAAGAAAAATCGTGAGTTTCGGGGGAAGGTCAGTTCATGCCTTTGATTCTTCATCTCGCCTTTACTCCTTGTCTTGCTACCTTGTTCGAGTCTCCCTGGGTCTCCCTGGGTAACATCTGGCTATTATAGAAAAATGAAATTTTCGAAAAATATGCATTTGTGATAAATCATTTATATAGAAATGCAGTTTGTTCAAAATATGTGATGATGCATAAAACAAATATTGTTCGAATCGAAGATTGTGACACGTTTTAAGACATGGCAACCTTCTCAATCCAGAATTTTGAGGACCCTCCTCTACCCCAATTTAAATCCATATTTCTGGCAATACTCTTCTTGGTGATCCTTGACATAATGAGATCTGACAAACTCGAAATCTTGACCCAGTTTTTGACCATAGAGGGGAATGAAGATTTTATTACGATGTGACCGAATCCACAAGGCTGCCTACTTATCCCCTCTTAAACAGGAATCAGGTCAACCGTAGTTCAGGTTACATCAAATAGAGAGTGCAAACATAATCTTAAATATAATATCTCTTGATTGTGTCTGAGTTGATAGGTTTTGGCCATATCTCTCCATCCATCTCTGCAAGTATAAGTGCTCCTCCTGTTAGTACTCGGTGAACCATGTAAGGGCCTTGCTACTTCGGTGAGAATTTTCCCTTTTCTTCATCATGATAGGGGAAGATCCATTTAAGCACCAATTGCCCTGGTGTGAATTGCCTCGATCTAACCTTTTTGCTAAAAGCCCTTGACATTCTATTCTAGTATAGTTGACCGTGACACACTATGTTCATTCTCTTACCATCAACGAGAGCCAGTTGTTCATACCAGCCTCTTGTATGATTCTTAAGGAGGGAATCTCCACTTCGGCGGGAATAACGGCTTTAGTACCGTAGACCAGTAGATAGGGAGTTGTCCCAGTTGACTTATGAACTGTGGTGCAGTACCCGAGCAAAGAAAATGGTAGCTTCTCATGTCAGTGTTTGTAGTTGTCCACCATTTCCTCAATATCTTCTTGATGTTCTTATTCGCGGCTTCCACGGCTCCATTCATTTGCGGCCTGTATGCTATAGAATTCCATGCTTGATCTTGAATGTTTCACACATAGCTTTCATCAGATCACTGTTAAGATTCGCGGCATTGTCAGTAATGATTGACACAAGTACTCCAAATCAACAAACAATACGATCCCGGACAAAATCTGCTATGACCTTCTTAGTCACAGCCTTATAGGAAGCGACTTCAACCCATTTTGTGAAGTAATCTATATCCACCAAAATGAACCTGTGTCCGTTTGAAGTAACGGGTTCATTTAGTCCAGTGATATCCATGCCCCATGCAGAGAAAGCTATGGTGAACCCGTTGCATTGAGTTTGTCCGGCGCACTCGTATCATATCAGCATGTATCTGGCATTGGTGACACTTTGAACATATTTGATTCGGCCTGTCTCCATGGTCATCTAGAAATACCCTGCTCTTAATATCTTCTTTGCCAAAATGAAACCGTTCATGTGAGGTCCGCAAGTTCCGGTAGTATTTTTTCGAGCAATTTAGATGCCTCCTTATCACCGACGCATCGCAACAATCCCAAATCAAGAGTCCTTCTATATAGAATTCCTCCACTCTAAAAGAAATGGTTGGCCAATCTTCGAAGCATGCACTTTTGGCTGTGTGTAGTATTCTCTGGGTATTCTCCTTTCTCCAAGTATTCCTTGATATCGTGGAACCATGGCTTTCCATGAAACTCTTCTTCAACATGAGTATAATATGCTGGCTGCTTACGGATTTCTATTCTTGTATGGATGTTGTATCGTGGAAGACAAGGTGGCTAATGCATCTGTGAACTCATTCTAAATCCTTGGAACATGTTTGAATTTGTGAACCTCTTGATCAACTCTTGTACACAATGCAAGTATGGCAATATTTTAGAGTTCTTGGCATCCCATTCTCCTAGTACCTAGTGTACCAATAGATCGAAATCTCTTATTACCAACAACTCTTGAACATTCATGTCGATGGCCAACCTGAATCCCAAGATGTAGGCCTCATATTCTGCCATATTGCTGGTGCACAGGAACCTAAGTTTTGCGGATACAGTTAATGTTGACCGGTTTCTGATACTAAAACAACTCTGATGCCCACTCCCTTGAAGTTTTCTGCTCCGTCAAAGAACAACCTCCAACCATCGTACGTTACGGTAATATCTTCACCTATAAAAAACACTTCCTCGTGGGAAAAATATGTCTTCAATGGTTCGTATTCTCCATCTACGGGATTCTTTGCCAAGTGATCGGCCAACTCTTGCCCCTTGACTGCCTTCTAAGTCACATAAATGATGTCGAACTCACTTAACAATATCTGTGACTTTTCTAACTTACCCGTAGGCATAAGTTTCTGAAAGATGTATTTTAGTGGATCATCCTTGATATAGATATGTAGTGTACGCACAGAAATAATATCTCAAGTTCTCAGATATCCATGTCAAAGCACAGCAGATACGTTCCAGCAAAGAGGGTTGGGCCTCATAAGGTGTGAACTTCTTGCTCAGATAATATATCGCCTGCTCCTTCCTCCCAGTTTCATCATGTTGCCCCAGAACGTTGCCAAAGGCTCCATCCAACACGGACAAATATAGCTGCAGAGGTCTTCTTGGTTCTGGCAGGACCAACACAGGCGAATTAGATAAATACTCCATGATTTTGTTGAAGGCTTTCTGGCATTCTTCAGTCCAATTTATCGCAGCATCTTTCCTCAGCATCTTGAAGATCGGCTCACATATCACCGTTGATTGTGCTATAAAATGGTTGATATAGTTGAGGCATCCCAGGAAACTCATCACATCTTTCTTATTCTTTGGCGGTGGAAAGTCTTGAAAAGCTTTGATTTTTGAGGGGTCTAGCTCAACACCACGGTGGCTGACGATGAAACCGAGCAACTTCCTAGCAGGGACTCCGAAGGAACATTTTTCAAGGTTCAACTTCAATTAGTATTTTCGAAGTCGGTGGAAGAACTTCTTCAGGTCTGCTATGTGATCCGAAATCCCTTTAGATTTGATGATAACATCATCCACGTACACCTCCATTTCCTTGTGTATCATGTCGTTGAAGAGCGTCGTCATGGCCCTCAAGTAGGTGGCCCTAGCATTCTTCAAACCAAACGGTTTCATTTTGTAATAATATATCCCCCATGGTGTGATAAAGGCTGTCTTTTCGGCATCCTCTTTGTCCATCCAAATCTGGTGATATCTTGCGAAGCAATCCACAAAGGATTGGAGTTCATCTAAAAAATCACCCCCAGTCCCGTGCGTAATTCATTTTCAGGAAAAGGACCAAGGGAGAAGCTGATCCAGTGTTCAAGTTTTTATACTTCAAACTCAAACACTAGGGGACTTTTTGGAAGAAGCATTGAACAAATATCTCAAGAATTTAAAATAATTTTGAAGAGCAATTCTCATATAAACTTTGAATAAGAAAATTTTCAAATTCGAAGATCGAATGGGAAGTGAAGAATTGAAGATTTAACAAAAACTCCCAAGAGCTATTTAATTGAGACTACAAAAATAGTCATGGGATAAATATTCCCAAAATCTACTTGTAGTTCTACCACAAGAAAGCATTTGCAAAATGATGTATATGAGTATTTATCTTGAAAGTTCAAATAAAACTTCTTAAATTACTTCATACTCTTACACCAACATGAAAATGAGGCATCATCTTCATTAGTGTCAAATACATAAAAGGACCCTTTTTTTATAATTAAGACCATATGAATTTAATCACGGCATATTAAATCATTCATTCTATTGAGATAATGCAATAAAAGACTCGTGAAACTAAAACGAGAAAAAAACAAAGCATATATATAAAATATGCTACTAATTGATATTGATATTCTCAAAAGTCTTCCAAAGACAAACAGAAAGCATCGTTAAAAAAAACTAAGGAGCATGTTAGGGAGGAAGGTCGTTGGTAGAAAAAGAATCAGCTGAGGGACTTAAAGTTGAAGACTGAGGATCTGCCTCCGCATCTTTGTTTCTTAAATCATCCTTGGAGCTTTCATCCTCAAATGTGGAAAAACTTTGACTCTGCTGAGTAGTTTCAATAGCTTCTTTAGCCTTGGCAAGTTCATCTTCGAGATCAAAGCCTTCTTGGCTAGATTCTGTCAAAGTTTCAAGGAGAGTATGGAGGTAGGCCCAACTCACGTCCAAAGTAAGCTTATCCTTGAGAGCCTCATAATCCCTTTCTAATTGCTCAACTTCAGCCCTTAGATTTTCTTTCTCAGCTTCAACAGCATCATCGGAAACCTTCAATGGTTGCAATGTAGATTAAAGAAATTTACATTTGCTGGAGGAGGCACGAAGATCTTCCTAAGCTTGGGTAAATTCTCGAATGAATTCACCTGCATATATATTTTTTTAATTTAGAAGTTCATTCAAACTTCGAATCTCCTCGGTAGCTTTTGAATGTTGCTCATCAGAGGTAGCCTCTATCCTAGATTTTTCCTTATCCACCTGAGCTGCTGATGCTTTCAGCACTTCCAACTCAGCTATGGATAGCATAACTTTTTGCTCCAAATATTCTTTATCATTGGCCCAGACAACTTTCTCCAACTGAAGGCTCTCAAACTATTCCTTCTAGTTGTCAGCTTCCGTGGCTAACTCAACAACTTGCTGCTTAGTATAAGTTAACCTTCACATCTGCTCCTTGCCTGTGAAATAGATCTGTAAAAAAAGGAAATATATTATATATATGAGGAAGGGAGAAACGAAAGGGTTAAAGGTAGGAAGTATGCCTTAAAAGCAAAATGAATCACGTCATTCATAAGGGTGATAGAGGAATGGGAGTTTAGCTTTTCAAGAGGGCTAATCAGAGGTTTCAACCAGACAGCAGCCCAGTTAGGTTTCTTTAATAGATTGATACCCTCGAGGACTTCAATGGTAACTAGCTTCATTCTACCCTTGTTGGAAGGGCCAACTTTGTCTTGAGGGACAACAGCTAGAGCAACAGGACTCATGGAAGAATGGTAAGAGGTGGTTCTTCAGAAAAAAAAAAAAACCAAAGTCCTCCTCGCCTTCAAATACTTGAGCAAAAAGCTTCTCAACTGGAATAGAAGGGGAATTTAAAGTTGTGTTCGGCCTCTTCATCATAAATCACTAGCGAGTATCTTCTGGCTCATCAACCAAATGAAAAGGTACGGGTTACAAAGGCTGGGTTTGAGGGGCACTTTGCTCGTCTTCTAAAATAATTTGTCTCCTAGCTCAAGGCGTCTTCACAAAAGAACCTTCTTCTTCTTCTTCATCTAAAGCAAGAGGTTCTTTATTCTTCCTCTTCGAAGAGGACAAATTCAAAATACGCTCCTGGGCAGTATTCACATTAAGTCTAACTACGAGAGTGGGAGAGGGACAAACTCCGCAGATCCCGAATTCTGGAATCTAGAAGTAGGGAATGTCAAAAGAAAAAATGACAACAAAAATACGCACGGTAAAATAAAGCAGCATACCGTGAGTTTTAAATTTCCACTCAAATATCTGATAAAGAAACTTCTAAGTTCTCTGCTCCATAGGGGCAGCATATAGCATTAACTCAACCCATCCACGGAAGTTTGGGAATTCACCAAAAACTTCCATGATTGCTAGGGAAAAAACATATATGATAGAATTACTATTCTAAGAATTAAGGGAAAAAGGTAGCAAGTAATATAAGTAAAAAAAAAACTTACGAGAAAAATTCCATTTTTTGGGAAAAGGCACATTCTCTTCTCCCACCAAAACACGAGTTGGGACAACCACAAATCGGCTATACTAATCCCTATCACGATCATCATCGGGGCCAACCAAAGCTCATTTGCTCCTTGCCAGGAGTGTGAAAATGCTAGCATAAAAGAGTTTAGGAGAGTAAAGGTGAAGAAGATGTTGGAAAGTAAAAGCTACAGAAATTAAACTCGACAAGTATCGAAGGCATGCTACTTCCCTCCATATTATTGGGCCTATTTTCCCAAGACACACATTGAAATAATGACAAAATTCTAGAATCACTAGATCTATTGGGGGTTAAAATCCGAGAGTAAAAGGGTAGATGTAGACAATGAATAATCTTCACGATAAGTGGTTATACGGTCATCTACACCAGGAGCCACGATTCGAAAGTCAGGTTTCCAATAGCACACTATACGAACAAGAGGAAGAATACCGGACTTAATAAGAGAAGGGTAATAGTCAACATGATTGCGACCTCCTATGGATGTAACCTCTTTGTTCCACACCTCACAGTCAGAAACAAAGAGAACTCTTGTGGAACAATTTCATAAACTTGGGGTTCAGACAGTGGTTCGTTGGAACCCCTAGTTTTAGAAAATGATTTGGGAGTAGTAGAAGCTTTGGCTTTAAAAGATGAGGTAGACATTGAAGAATTCTTCTTAGAAAAAGAGGTATTCCAATTCGCTATTGAACCTAGGCTACGAAGCCTACCACCTTACTTTTGCTCAAAACTGGAGCTACTGTGGAAGGGTGGTCATCTACTATTATAGTAAAACGATGTCACGACCCAAAATTCAACTAGTCGTGATGGTACCTAACCCAACCGCTAGGTAAACCAAATAACAGTAAAAACAATTTAATGATAAAGATAAGAGTCAAAAGTGAAATAACTGAATTATATACAACTCCCCAAGGACTAGTAGTACAAGTCATGAGCCACTAAGACTTAGATTTAAGAAACTGATAGGAAAATAATACAACACCAGATTGAAATGTACATAAACAGAATCTAAATTTAGAACTACCATGAACAAGTGGTAGCTATGTCCGGAAGCAGGTACATCGTACATGCCAGCTCTTGCCATGCACAACAGCATCAGCTCCAAGATGTGCATGCAAGGTGCAGAAGTGTAGTATGAGTACAACTGACCCCATGCACTCAATAAATATCCTAACTAACCTCGGCGAGTTAATAGAAGAAAGAAAAATAAATGATACTCGATGATCACCTATACAATGCATAAATTCCAACAGGTATAGGACAGAAATATGATTAAAGCATGGAGCCAAGGATAAGACCACCTTGGTGCTCAAAATTCTCTTAACATATTCTGCTAAATCAACAATCTAGCATATATGGAAGATATGCAAATAAATCAAGAAAAAAACCAAGAAAATTTCAAGTAAAGATGAAATATAACAACCAAGTGTCAATCCGTTGCAGCGCGCAACCTGATCCAAATGGAAATCACAACACGACTCCCAGGCCCATATCAGAATTTCAGTAGCCGAACCAAACCAATAGCCATCTCTCCCATAGCTCACATCAACCAGAAGCTCATCGGTTTCTCACAATCCACCTGTACACCATCAAGAAGGCACATGAGAGGGTGACCATAGGGAGATGGATCCATATCCACAGGCATGCATGGCCAATTCAACGTGCTACCAGCCCGACGTGGTTACAGGCCCAATATCATAATTCGTCCGGCATGGTCATATGCATAACAACACAATCCGCCCGGCATGGTCACAGACATAACAATAAAACCCGCCTGGCGTGGTCACAAGCATAACAACACAATCCATCCGGCGTGGTCACAAGCATATCAACAAAATCCGCCCAACATGGTCACATGCATAACAATAAAATTTGCCTGGCGTGGTCACAAGCATAACAACATGATCCGCCCAGCGTGGTCATAGGCATGTCAACATAATCTGCCTGCATGATCAAAGGAATAACAACACGATCCGCTTGGCATGGTCACATGCATCTAAACATAATCCGCACGGCGTGTTCATAGGCATGTACTCCAAATCATATCTCAAAGAAGCAAATATACAAGAATACATGTATATGATGAATGAATAGCATATTTCATGCTCCTATACTAGTATAGATAACATGCTAAAGTGTAGGCATGTGTAAAGTATGCTATCATAGCTCAAATCGGTAATTTCATCACGAAAATAGCAATTATCAAGTTAATTTAGGGAATTAACCTCTATGTAACCTCAAATATGGATCAAGTAATTCAAAACAAGGTTACAAATATGAGAAAATATCACATCTTAATGCTTAATATTCAATACTAGGCTTATTATACCCTAAGCACTACCGCGAAATACCCCGCTACTCGCATATGGGTTCAAAGCCCACACATGTGCGCACCCATAGCATGTTGCTATCACAAATAACTCAGGCAACTTGTCCCTCAACCATGTTTACGTAAGATGCTTACCTCAAGCAAGCCAAACTAAACATTGAGCAAGCCAAACAATATTCGAGATAAGCCATCCCCTGCAAATCAATCTCCGAACGGCTTGAAACTATCCGAAACCAACTCAAAATCATCAAATAATGCCAAAGGAAACAAACCCAAATGTTAAAAGTCGAATCTTTAATCAATTACTCAAAGTCAACCAAAAAGTCAATCCGGTCTAGCACCTCGAAAACCGACAAAACTCATAAATTCCGACAACCCATTTGCTTACGAGTCCAACCATACTAATTTCACTCAAATCCGGCTCCGAATCGATTTTTAAAACTCGATAATTCACTTCAAGAAAATTTAGATAGAGATCCCCAAATTCTATTTCAAATTCATAATCAAAATGCCAAAATCGAAGATAGAATCACAGATGCAATCAAAACCGAGTAAAAATTACTTATCCCCAATATATGTGGTAAAAATTGCCTCCAAAATCGCCCAAATCCGAGCTTTATAACTCAAAATATGATAAAATGATCAAAACTTTCGAAATAGAGTACTTATAGATCTGCTCCAGTAATCTCTTCGAGAACGCGGAAGAACCATTGTGTTCGCAATGAACAAAAATGCACTGCCACTAAAATGCCTTATGCGTTCGCGATGACTCCCACGGGAACGCAATGCCCACAAATGCGACACGAACGCGACCCGCGTCTGGCGGACACAAAGAAGGGTTCTCCAGCTCCAAGCTTCCTAGCACGAATGCCACCTCACACATGCAAGCGCGAAGCTCAAGTTCCATTAAGATACGCGAACGCAACCCTACTGTCACAAACGCAAAGAAGAAAAATCACCCATCTCCAAGAATCTCTTCGGGATCGCAGCTTCACCTTCGCAATCGCGAAGAACAACAAAAAGACAGAAAATAGCAGAAACCAGCAGTACCAACATGGCCCAAATTTGTCCAAAACCCGCCCTAAACTTACCCGAGCTCCTCGGGACCCCGTCCGAACATGCCAACAAGTCCAAAACATAACACGTACCTACTCGACGTGTCAAATCCCACATGTCAACATCAAAACCACAAATCACACCTTAAATCAAACTTAATGAACTTTCAACTTTCAAAACTCGTGTCGAACCATATCAAATCAACCCCGAATGACCTCAAGTTTTGCACACAAGTTCCAAAAGACATAAAAAAAACCTATTCCAACTCCCGGAACCACAATACGAATCTGATATCATCAAAGTCAACCCCCAGTCAAATTTATGGACATTTCAAATCTTTAAATTGTCAACTTTCGGCAAATAGAGCGAAAACCTTATAGAAACATCTAAATGTAAATCCGGACATACGCCCATGTCCAAAATCACCATCCGGACCTACCAAAACCATCAAAACTCCAATTTGAGGTCAAAAAATAAAAGTCAAACTTGGTCAATTCTTCCAACTTAAAGCTTCCTAGTTAGGAACCATTCTTCCAAATCAATCTGGAACCACTTAAAAACCAAAACCGACCATACACGCACGTCATAATACATCATATGAAGCTACTCAAGAACTCAAACCTTCAAACTGGATGCAATTGTTCAAAATGACTGGTCGGATCGTTAAATTCTCTCCCACTTAAACATACATTTATCCTCACATCTGTACATTGTATAAGTTTGAACAAGTTGTATCAAGCCATAACCAAGACCCAAGATAAAATCATATGATATACCGCATAGCTCAGATGCTCATAGTAATAACTTCTTACCACAATAGCTGCCCAAAACAAACCTGGTACCGCTAGAAAATCTCATATCAAATAAAACCTTGTTCTAAACCTTCGTATACTAAGAATGATGAAATAAACACGCAGAAACTCATAACCACTCATCAAATCAATAAGTCGGAGCTCTCTCTTACCCAACAAGAACCATAGCTAATTCTAAGCTGAGACGTTATTCTTCCAGACGTACCGTAATCAAATCCGATAGCACCCATTTTAGATTGAATGACCTCAGCTCATCAAATACAAGCTGCTCTACTGACATGCCACGTCGATACTACCTAGAGCCGTATCCCTGCAATCCGTGCACCCCACAAGCAACATCTCTAATTTACAAACATGGAAAGACAATCAAACGAGAGAACCATTCCGCGAGCTCAGCAGATACCACCAAAAGCGCAATGTTGTGAACCCATCACACATAGTAGCACCACGACACACGAATCTATTACAAAGGATCATACCCAATCATAACTCCGCCGCGATGCGTGACCCAATCCAAACACCGATCCACATGAAATATCTCGAGCCATAATGCTAAAAATTAACAACCATACACAAATCAACAACAAAAACACAAAGTGCATGACCATAACCATGGAGAAGCAAATAGCACATTTTACCACAAACAAGAAGACCATAACCAAGGTGCAATCAACCATCCAACACCCCAAGAGCCATCATACTCCAATTCTGCCGTTAGGCCCAAACCGAATTGCATCACGTATATATAGTCAACAGTCTCATAGCCCATCGTAGTATAGAAGAGTAACACATAGAATATATCAGAACATGAATAAGATCAACTCTAGCTGATGACACACCCCTCAATAATAACAGTGCTAGGTCAACAAATCCGACCCTATGTAGAACGCACATCCTCATTACCCCTACCAATGGGCCCTCAAATCAACTCCGGTCATCCACAATTAGATAAATTACCTTCCAAAAGTCCACATAACCTAATCATAACACACACTATCAGCTGTTTAACTTGGCCGTACCTTCATAGTCCGCACCCAAGGAACAAATCTACCTCTAAGAACCTTCCTAGTCTCCAAATCCCTAGAATACATGAATCACCATCTCTGATCCCAACTCGACCACCCAAATAACTGACACATCTCACATGCACAGTCATCTCACAAGAAATACTTTCTTAATTCTTCCATGCCACATAGCAAAATTTTGAACATCAGCAGTCGACCACATAGCAAAAATTTGAACATCAATAGTCGACCAATCATGTGATTACGGTATTACCAATCAAGTATCCGCAAGTCAAGGCACAATGCGCCTTTTGAATCTCGCACTCTTTTCAGGTGATACCAGATAGTGCCAACATTCCTCTAAACATCTAAGACCGCCCATGCTGTCTAGAACTCATGACCTTCCCTTCAAAACTGAACTATAACTTGTACATGCACTTCTCAATCCCACACATCTTACCGCATCTTTCATGCTATCATAGAAAAACACGAAAAGCCTATCATCAACTCTGAATCACAAGCAAGATACATACTCGATCAGCAAGAAATCCTCCACTTGATCTCACCTAGGAGTAAAATAACAACGCGTAACAAACTCCTCATGCCTATAGAAATGTCCATCTCAAGCCATGGTAGAAATCATCGAGAACTCTTCTAAACACTTCAGCACAAGACCAAGCCATTAGAATTGAATCCCTCTAACTCAACTAAGTCACACAGGTCGCCAAACCCAAGAGTATTGCCACAAAACAACAGTAAAACCTTACCACCTCCGAAGAACTAAGAGAAATGTTTATTTCTATTACCGTGCTAATCTAATCTACTACCATACTGCACTATTACTCCGAGTCCCTTCCAAATTGCCTTCAAGTTTACACTTCTCCTTGCTAGTACACCATGGTCCATAACCAAAACTCACCAATAAAAATCCTAGCATGAAACCACGTTGCCCTAACGCCCAAAAGCCGTTGTATTCCCTCTTAAGCACCCTAAAATACTGCAACCGAGATGCCCACGCTGAAAAGACTTTATGTGAATTTGAAGCTATTTCCTCAACCTTTCTGATACTGAAATCTAGAATCACAACTGATACAGAAAACTGTAAGTCCCGACATCCTCTGATGCAAATCTTAGGTCTTAGCCAATTACAAGTGCAGAAATTCCTCAAATACCACATATGAATCTCGAACCCATTAGAACCGTCTCGAGTGTTATCCACCCTATCCTACTTTCAAATGCACTGCCCAAACGAGCCGAACGACCTATGCTCTATTAGCACGCAAAACACCCAAAGAAGTAACCCCCATCTTAATGCAACTGAGTGACTCCCTTTCCTTAGCACGTTACATTCATCATGAATAACAAACCTAAACCATCCCAAGATTTCCATATATCTATAAGGTGTAGCACATTATGCACCCAACAATTCCCTTGCTCAAGCCATCCTCAAAACCAACCTCTTCAAGTCATAATCGATCCACAAGTATACCTTATACCAAAACTAACATAACACATGACCATGCAGTCTGATCGTCGATAGCAGACTCCCCCACTTGGCTCGAAGCCGTAGAACATAACATCTGATAACCCGAATAACTTTGCTCTATTGCTGCCATAATCCCGCACTGTAGTTCAACTAAGTCCTTCATAAGCTGATGTAACACAAATCATGAAATGCCTCAAATCATCCACTGCACCTACATTAATCCTCGTGACAGTCAAGCCAACTTCTCAAACGATCCAAACTCAAATTGCAACAGATATAACCATCGGTAAAAGAAACTCTTCGCAACATCATAAAGATCACACATCCGTGGACTACCCTGCAAGTGACAACCCACTTGCTTAACCTCAAACTAGTATCTCTCTACGCTCTACCATGGCCACAACCACTGTGCAATCACTTAATCTACCCGAGTTTGAACTCATCAACAAGACATGAGAATCTACCACATCCCACAAATGAACATCATGAAAGACCCCCCGACACACACATAACTCAAGACCGTACAACACATCAAGATAGAAATCAAACACCCAATAGTCCTTTTCACATCCCAAGCAACCTTTCTCGTCATATGAAAGCCATCCGAACACATCTATCAATCACATCATTCTCAACATATAGCCATCCGAACACATCCATAAATCACATCATTCTCAACATATAGCCATCCAACCACTCATTGAAACATCAATCCACTCGTCGGGACACTACCATACATACGAGTCCATAAACACATACTCTCACAATGGAGATCAAAGAGCCCGAGCTGTGGTCTAAACCTGGCCTCAAGTCCTCCAGACTGGTCCATCACCAAAACATAGAAAACACATCTCGCACATCATCCATGGGATCACAAGCCATTGAGGTACAACTGATACCGAGCGCTCACATAACATACGAGTAAGTGGTAGGAATTCAAAAGATAAGCTTCGAGATGAATCAATAGCGCACGATAAGGAAAGAAAGATGGGAAATTTTGCTTAATAGCGCACGATAAGGAAAGTAGGTACATCTTCAAGGCTAGCTCCCACCATGCATAGCAGCATCAGCTCCAAGATATGCGCGCGAGGTACAAAAATGTAGTATGAGTACAACCGACCCCATGTACTCAATAAGTATACTAACTAACCTCAACGAGGTAATAGAAGCAAGAACTATAAATGATACTCGCTGATCACCTGAACAGTTCATAAATTCCAACAGGTATAGGACATAATTATGATCAAAGCACGAAACCAGGGATAAGACAACCTTGGTGCTCAAAATTCTCTTAACATATTCTGCTAAGTCAACAATCTAGCATATAAGGAAGATATGCAAATATATCAAGTAACAACCTAGGAAATTAAGAGTAAAGATGAAATGCAACAACCAAGTGTCAACCCGTTGGGGCCCGCAACCCGATCCAAATAGAAATCACAACACGGCTCCCGGGCCCATATCTGAATCTCAATAATCGAACCAAACCAATAACCATCTCGCCCATATCTCACATCAACCAGAAACCCATCAGTTTCTCAAAATCCATGTGTACACCATCAAGAAGCCACATGAGAGGGTGACCCTAGGGGGATGGATCCATATCCACACACATGCACAACCAATTCAATGTGCTACCAGCCCAGCGTGGCACATGCTCAATATCGCAATCCGCCGGCATGGTCACGGGCATAACAACACAATTCGCCCCGCGTGGTCACATGCATAATAACATAATCTGCCCAGCATGGTCATAGGCGTATAAACACAATCCGCCCTGCGTGGTCACATGAATAACAACACAATCCGTCCGGCGTGGTCATAGGCATAACAACACAATTTGTCCGACGTGGTCACATGCATAACAACATGATCCGCCCGGCATGGTCATAGGCATATCAACACAACCCGCCAAGCGTGGTCACAGGAATAACGACATGATCTTCCCGGTGTGGTCACATGCATATCAACACAATCTGCCCAGCGTGCTCACAGGCATCCAATTCAAATCATATCATACAGAAGTAAATATACAAGAATACATGTATATGATGAATGAATAACAGATTTCATGCTCCTGGACTAGTATAGATGACATGCTAAAGTGTAGGCATGTTTAAAGTGTGTTATCATAGCTCAAATCGGTAATTTCATCACGAAAATAGCAATTATCAAGTTAATTCAGGGAATTAGCCTCTATGTAACCTCAAAATATGGATCAACTAGTTCACAACAAGGTTACAAATATGAGTAAACATCACAGCATAACACATAACAGTCGATATCAGGCTTATTATAGCCTAAGCACTACCCCAAGCATAGATAAAATTATATATGGGTTAGAACCCCACACATTGTGCGCTCCCATAGCACGTAGCTATAACAAATAACTCAGGCAACTAGTGACTCAACCAAGTTTAGGTAAGATACTTACCTAGAGGAAGCCAAATTAAATACCGAGCAAGCCAAACAATGTTCTAGAAATGCCATCCCGTGTAAACCAACCTCTGCACGGCTCGAAACTAGCCAAAAGAAACTCAAAGTCATCAAATAATGCCAAAGGAAACAAACCCAAACGATAAAGGTCGAATCATTAATCAATCACTCAAAGTCAACTAAAAAGTCAACTCGAGCCATCACTTGGGAACCCGACAAAACTCACAAATTCCGACAACCTATTTGATTACGAGTCCAACCATACTAATTTCACTCAAATCCGACTATAAATCTATCACGAGCCAAATAGGAGGGCCGCAATGGGCTCCCGGTGCCTTACTCAACCGAGTACCAATGTAACATATCTTTCTTATCACACCATCATGGCTAAATGGGCCAGAAGGGCCATCATGAGATAACCAAAATAAAACATAAGGGAATACTAGACATAGGATGACCCAATATGATATAGAAACTTATACACGAGACATACGGGCCTATAAGGCCGACATGATAATTTATACACTCAAAACATAGGCCGACAAGGCCATACAAGTATCCATATACATGAAATATGTCTACAAGCCTCTAAGAGTATATAAACATCATAAAGATCGGTACAGGGACCCGCCATACCAATCAAAACATGTCCAAGTCATACTAACCAAATAGGCAACTCCAGAGCAATGGAGTGCACTAACACCTTCCGCTGAGCTGATAGCCTACTAGAGGACTATCAGCCTATTTATCGGGACCTACGGGCATGAAACGCAGTGTCCCTAGGCAAAAGGGACGTCAGTACAAATAAAGTACCGAAAAGGCATGAAAGAAACATGTAGCAAAGGACTCAACCTTTAAGTCTAAATAGCTCTGTGAATCATGAAACATTTATAATGTCATACATGTGCCTATAAATGTCATATTATGCATAGGTATATGCGTACATAACATCACCAAGCCTCTGAGGGCATCCCATCATATCATCTCGGCGTCTGTGAGCAAAATCATCAACGTATACCAAATGATCAGGTGGTGGTGCATTTATAATGCCATAACCTTTCCCCATACCCCATATACATATAATATACATGTATATAATGCCATCTGGTCCTGGGTAAATGTACATGTATAATTGAATGCAATGCATAAGAAGTAAGTCAATAAGATCTCTCGGTCATAAGATCAATTGCCTTCGGTTAATATCATGAAATAAACTTTATCAGCTTATGTATTATCTGAGACTCATGAACAGACGATATAATAACAGGACACATGGGGAATCAAAAACATAGGCACCCCTCGTACTTCTATGAATAGAGTCATTTATGAAAGTTGCACGTTTGCTCGTTTTGCTGTATCATATGGATCATACCAAGAGGAAAGAAGGGATAGCCTTAACATACCTTAACTTCGTTGAGTCCTTAACGCCTTCCAAGAAATTCTTCAAACAACTCAACTCAATCTACCATAGCATAAGGAGATTCAAAATCAGAGCTGAGTAAAGGCTAAGTACGCATCTTAAACTAGTAGCTCGTTTATGTAAAATTGGGCTGCATCTCCCCTGTAACAAGGGCCTCCTCCTATACCATATACCAACAACAAAAACTAGAGCAATACATAAGAACAACATCAACAATAGGGTACAAAATATTTCATTAACAAGTCATCAATATATCACGACGAGCGGCAAGCTCGGATTGAATCCCTTTAGCACCCTTCAACCCCATTATCATATTCTTGAACTTAGTAATATATCCAGTATAATAACCAATACCTTTTAAAGGATTTAACCTTGTACTCAATTTCAATGTTACCCTAAATAGCCTAACACTAGATAATATCACTATGGACAACTTCCAAGTGCTTTATAGCCATTTCTTTTCTAGTTACCAATTTCCTCAACAAGATTGACATGTAAACCAACATAATCATACTAACAATATAATAGCCAACTTATTTTCCATAATTTCCAGCCACTTAAAGTCCATATGAGCAACTTTCAAATCAATCCATCAAGAACAACAACATCTCAAGCTAATCCAAGTATTATCTTGTAGTTATCATCCTAACAATTTAACCTACATACAAGAAAGCTTAAACACAATTAGTAGGATGTTGTACTCACCTTAGCCAGTAGCAACAACTTGAAAGTTTAGCCAAACACAGCCCACAATTATCCTCAATTACAATACAACCTCAGAGAGGTATTGTTCTTCACTAGAACTAACTTTTGATGTTGAAATATGGTGTAATCACTTTGGAATCACTTCAAACCCTTATGGTATCTGTTTAGGAGGGTTAGGAGGAGTGTTGGGACGAGGTTGGGTCTAAAATGAGAAATAGTCGTCCAACTCATTTTTAGAGTGAGGTAGGTCGACCACCGCCTAAGTGGGTCCCATTGGGAGCTGCTTGCGCAGCCTCGCGAAAATGCGAATATCTCTTTACTCCGGTGTTGTATCGATGAACGGCTTAGTACGATAGAAACTAGACTCATAGATATTCAATTTGATATGTGGATCATCCTCTAATTCCAAGTATATTAGGAGAAAAGCCCTACTATATTTGACCTAATTTTCAGCAAATTATGAAGCAACTTGTGATGACCTTTGCCAACTTTTGTTCCACAACTCGCTTGACTTCAAAACATAACACACGACTATTATACGACTAAATAATTCATAACATAACCTTCTTATAGTGTTAAGCACCCTAGACTCACCCCAAAAGTACATGTTATAATATTCCCAACTTGTCGACTTTCAACAAAACTTATTTTCTTCAATTCATTTAGCTTCTAAGCCTTCCAATCCTCTTGGTACTTGTTATTCATAATCTTAAAGATTTTTAACCTCCAAGGTAACATGATTAACTTACTTTACGTACTTTCAAAGACGATCTCATTTCTAAGCTTACATCAATTGACTTACGACGTACTCTCACGTACGAAAACATGGGGTGTAACAGAATCGATGTTCAATACTCAATAATTTACTTTAGGAAACTTTAGACAAAAACCCCCCAATTTCTATTTTAAATTCATAGTCAAGATGCCAAATTAGAAGATAGAATCATGGACTGCAGTCAAAACCGAGTCAAAAGTATTTACCCCCATACATGTGGTAAAAGTCGCATCCAAAATCGCACAAATTCAAGCTCCATAATTTAAAATATGATAAAATGACTGATACTTTCGAAATTGAGTACTTATAGAATGCGGAAGAACCATCGGGATGGACAAAGATGCACCGCCACTAAAATGCATTATGTGTTCGCGATGAGTCCCACGTGAACACAATGCCTAAAGACGCCAGCACTACGCGAATGTCAGCCGCGTCTTGCGGATGCAAAGAAGGGTTCTACAGATCCCAGCTTACCGGCGCGAACGCAACCTCACACATGCGAACGCAAAGCTCAAGACTCACAAAGATACGCGAACGCGACTCTACTGTCACGAACGCAATGAAGAAAAATCACCCAGCTCCAGGAATATCTCCGCTATTGCGGCTTCACCTTCGCGATCGTGAAGAACAATAGAAATATCAAAAAGCAGCAGAAACCAGCAGTACCAACTGGCCCAAAATGGTCAGAAACACGTCCGAAACATACCCGAGCTCCTTGGGACCGAGCTCCTTGGGACCCCGTCTGAACATTCCAACAAGTACCAAAACATAACAAGGACCTACTCGAGACCTCAAATTCCACATAACAACATCAAAATCATGAATCGTACCTCAAATCAAACTTGATGAACTTTAGAACTTTCAACTTCTAAAACTCGTGCTGAACCATATCAAATCAAACCGGAATGACC
This sequence comes from Nicotiana obtusifolia, assembly GCA_002018475.1. Taxonomy (NCBI): domain Eukaryota; kingdom Viridiplantae; phylum Streptophyta; class Magnoliopsida; order Solanales; family Solanaceae; genus Nicotiana; species Nicotiana obtusifolia. The sequence continues at coordinate 246,090 of MCJB01049685.1, forward strand.
TCAAATTTTGCACACAAGTTCCAAGTGATATAACCAACCTATTCCAACTCCCGAAACCACATTCTGAACCCTATATCATCCAAGTCAACTCCAGATCAAATTTATGAACATTCCAAACCTTAAAATTGCTAACTTTTACGAAATAGGGCCGGAACCTTGTAGAAACATTCGAATGCAAATCCGGGCATATGCCCAAGTCCAAAATCACCATCCAGCCTACCAGAACCATCAAAACTCTGATTAGTGGTCAAAAACACAAAAGTCAAACTTGATCAACTCTTTCAACTTAAAGCTTCCTATATAATTAGGAGTTGTTCTTCTAAATCAATTTGGAACCACTCGAAAACCAAACTGGCCATATACGCAGGTCATAATACATCATATGAAGCTTCTCATAAACTCAAACTGTCGAATGGGATGAAAATGCTCAAAACGACCGGCCAGGTCGTTACGTTCTTCCCCACTTAAACATACGTTCGTCCTTGAACGTGCCAAGAGTCGGAACAAAACCATTAAATCACTGTATAAATTCACCATACACATACTCATGGGTGATACTACGTCACCACAACCATATAAGTCCAACAACACAATCTAACTAAAAATCCTTACTTTAACCTTAGTCTACAATCCTTAAAATCAAATTTCAGTATCGGGAGTCCGTTATAAGACCCGATTCTTTTATCTATACATTGTATAAGTTTGAACAAGCTGTATCAAGCCATAACCACAACCCAAGATAAAATTACATGATATACCGCATAGCTCAGATGCTCATAGCAATAACTTTTGACCACAATAGATGCCCAAAACAAACTCGGTACCGCTAACAAATCTCATATCTAATAAAACCTTGTTCTAAACCTTTGTATACTACCAATGATAAAATAAACACGCATAACCTCATAACTACTCATCAGATCAACAAGTCATGGATCTCTCTGTTGCCCAAAAAGAACCATAGCCAATTCTAAGCTGGCTAAAGACGTTATTCTTCCTGGCGTACCATCATCAAATCCGATAGCACCCATTCGAGGTCCAATGACCTCAGCTCATCAAATACAAGTTGCTCTACCGACATGCCACATCAATACTATCTAGAGCCGCATACACTGCAATCCGTGCACCCCACAAGCAACAACCCTAATGTACCCAACCATGGAAAGAGAATAATATGAGAGAATCATTCCGCGAGCTCAACAGATACCACCAAAAGCGCATTGTTATGAACCCATCACACATAGTAGCACCAAGACACATGAATCTATCATGAAGGATCATTAGCCCAACCACAACCCCGCCGCGATGCATGACCCAATCCAAATACCAGTCCACATGAAATACCTCGAGCCATAATGCTCAAAATCAACAACCATATGCAAATCAACAACAAATACACAGAGTACATGACCATAAAAATGGAGAAGAAATATCACAATTTACCACAAACAGGAAGACTATAACCAAGGCGCAATCAACCATCCAACACTCCAAGAGCCATCTTGCTCGAATTCCACCACTAGGCCCAAACCAAACAACATCATGTGTATATAGTCAACAGTCTCACATCCCATTGTAGTATAGAAGAGTAACACATAGAACATATCAGAACATGAATAAGATCAACTCTAGACGATGACACATCCATCAAAATAGTAGTGCTGAGCCAACAAATCCGACCCGGTGTAGAATGCACATCCTCATTAGGCCTACGGGCCCTCAAATCAACTCCAATCATCCACAATTAGATAAATATCCTTCCAAAAGCCCACATAACCTAACCATAACACACATTATCATTGTCTAACTTGGACGTACCTTCACAATCTGCATCCAAGGAACAAAGCTGCCTCTTAGAACTTTCCTAGTCTCCAAATCCCTAGAATACATGAGTCACCATATCCGATCCCGACTCGACCACCCAAATAACTAACACATCTCACAAGCATAGTCATCTCACAAGAAATAATTTCTTAATTCTTCCGTGCCACATAGCAATAATCTGAAAATCATCAATCAACTAACTAACGATTACCTTAATAAGAGTCAAGCATCCGCAAGCCAAGACACAGTGCGTCTTCTGAATTGTGCATCCTTATCATGTGATACCAGATAGTTCTAACATTCCTCTAAACATCTGAAACCGTCCATGCTGTCTAGAACTCATGACCTTCCCTCCGAAATCGAACTACAAACATGTACATGGACATCTCAATCCCACACGTCATACTACATCTATCATGCCATCATAGAAAAACACAAGAAGCCTATCTTCAACTCTGAATCACAAGCGAGATACATACTCAATCAGCCAGAAATCCTTCACTTCATCTCACCCAGGAGAAAAATCACAACGGGCAACAAACTCCCCATGCCTATAGAAAATATCCATCTCAATCCGTGGTAGAAATCATCAAGAACTCTTCGAAACCCTTTAGCGCAAGACAAGCCATCAGAACTAAATCACTCTAATTCAACTAAGTCACACGGGTCGCTAAACCCAAGAGTATTTCCACAAAACACTAGTAAAACCTTACCAACTCCGAAGAACTAAGAGAACCGGTAATTTTTATTACCGTGTTGATCCAATCTACTACCTTGTTGTACTATTTCTCCGAGTCCCTTCCAAATTGCCTTCAAGTTAACACTTCCCCTTGCTAGTACACCACGGACCATAACCAAAACTTACCACAAGAGATCCTATAGCATGAAACCACGTCGCCCTAACGCCCATAAGCCACTGTATGACCTCTTAAGCACCCTAAAATACCGCAACTGAGATACCCATGCTGAAAACACTTTATATGAATTTGAAGTTGTTTCCTCAACCTTTCCGATACTGAAATGTAGAATCATAAATGATACAGAAATACCCCAAGTCGCGACATCCTCATATGCAAATCTCAGGTCTTAGCCAGTTATAAATCCAGAATTCCTCAAATACCACATATGAATCTCGAAGTTATTAGAACCTTCTCGAGAGTTATTCACCCTATTCTAATTCAAAATGCACCGCCCAAACAAGTCGAAAGACCTGTGCTCCATTAGCACACAAAACACCTGAAGAAGTAACCCCACCTTAACACAACCAAATGACTCCCTTTCCTTAGCAAATATAAAAGAATACATGTATATGATGAATGAATAACAGATTTCATGCTCTTGGAATAGTATAGATGACATGCTAAATTGTAGGCATGTGTAAATTGTAATATCAAAGCTCAAATCGGTAATTTCATCACGAAAATAGCAATTATCAAGTTAGTTCAGGGAATTAGCCTCTATGTAACCTCAAGTATAGATCAACAAGTTCACAACAAGGTTACAAATATGAGTAAACATCACAGCTTAATGCATAACAGTCAATATCAGGCTTATTATACCTTAAGCACTACCCCAAAATACCCCGCAACTCGCATATGGGTTCAAACCCTACACATGCACGCACCCATAGCATGTTGCTATCATAAATAACTTAGGCAACTAGTGCCTCAACCATGTTTAGGTAAGACACTTACCTCGAGCAAGCCAAATTAAATACTGAGCAAGCCAAACAATGTTCTAGAAACGCCATCCCGCGCCAATAAACCTCCGAACTGCTCGAAACTAGCCAAAAGCAACTCAAAATCATCAAATAATAGCAAAGGAAACAAACCCAAATGATAAAGGTTGAATTTTTAATAAATTACTCAAAGTCAACCAAAAAGTCAACCTGGGCTAGCACCTCGAAACCCGACAAAACTCACAAATTCCGACAACCCATTCGATTACAAGTCCAACCATACTAATTTCACTCAAATCCTACTCCGAGTCGATGTTCAAAACTCAATAATTTACTTTAGGAAAGTTTAGATAGAAACCCCCAATTTCTATTTTAAATTCATAATCAAAATGCCAAAATCGAAGATAGAATCGTAGAATGCAATCAAAACCAAGTCAAAAGTACTTACCCCATGTGATAAAAATCGCTTCCAAAATCGCCCAAATCCGAGATCCATAACTCAAAATATGATAAAATGACCAAAACCTCCGAAATAGAGTACTTATATATCTGCTCCAGGAATTTGTTCGCGAATACGGAAAAACTATCGCGCTCGCGATGAACAAAAATGCATTGCCACTAAAATGCTTTACATATTCGCGATGACTCCCACACGAACGCGATGCCTGCGGACGCCAACACTATGCGACCAGCATCCTCATGGACGCGAAGAAGGGTTCTCCAGCTCCCAGCTTACCAGCGTGAACGCGACCTCACACATGCGAACGCAAAGCTCAAGTGTCACAAAGATACGCGAATGCGACCCTACTGTCGCGAACGTAAGAAGAAAAATCACCCAGCTCCAGGAATCTCTTCCTAATCACAACTTCACCTATACGATCACGTAGAACAACAGAAAACAGCAGAAAACAGCAGAAACCAGCAGTGCCAACATGGCCCAAAATGATCCGAAACCCGTCCGAAACTTATCCAAGCTCCTCGGGACCCCGTCCAAACATGCCAACAAGTCCCAAAATATAACACACACCTACTCGAGGCCTCAAATACCACATAAAAACATCAAAAACCACAAATCGGATCTTAAGTCAAACTTAATGAACTTTAGAACTTTCAACTACCAAATTTTGTGTCGAACCACATCAAATCAACCTGGAATGACCTTAAGTTTTGCACACAAGTTTCAAATGACATAGAGAACCTATTCCAAATCCCCGAACCCAATACCATCAAGTCAACTCCCGGTCAAATTTATGAATATTCCAAACCTTCAAATTGCCAACTTTCGCCTAATAGAGTCGAAACCTTGTAGAAATATCCGAATGTAAATTCGGGAATATGCTGAAGTTCAAAATCACCATCTGGACCTACCAGAACCATCATAACTCCGATCCAAGGTCAAAAACACAAAAGTCAAACTCTGTCAACTCTTCCAACTTAAAGCTTCCTAGTTAGGAATTATTCTTCTAAATCAATCCGGAACCACTTGAAAATCAAAACGGATTATAAAGCAAGTCATAATACATCATATAAAACTACTCATGAACTCAAACTGTCGAATTGGATGGAAATGCTCAAAACGGCCAGTCGGATCATTACAAACGAGGATTAGAGGATGCATAAGGATTTGAAGATTTAGAAGCCATTGTTAAGGAGAAGAAAGAATGTTGTATGAAGAGAAACACTAAGAGGGTTTGAGGAAGAAATAATAGATGAAAGAAAGTAGAAAAAGTTTTATAAGGCCGATGATTCGGTATTTATATGGAAAAAACATCATCATGGAAACGTCACATCAAAATGACAAAGTTGTATGAGCCTAAAAACCCGTTGAAAACTGTAGAACTAATCATAATAAGACACATATCTCGAGAATTAAATGGAAGAGACATATGTCTCTTCACTTCTGATACGCGTCATAATGGTCTCGTGAATAGGCGGCAAAACAATCCCGCCATAAATAAGCTCCTCACTTCCTGAATATTCAGTTGAGATTGTTCAGAAAGTGGAGGGACTATCTGTATTGGTAAAAAATAAACTTACCGCGTGGACCAATATTATATTGACGGGTGGCATGGGAGTCGAAGCAATAAAGAAGAATGATGTGCAAAAAAAATATAAGTTATACCCACAGGATCGTCTATGAAGATATCGTGCCTATTAGTTGAAACGGATAAAATAGGTACGGGATTGATAATTAAGGACATTGGAAGCTACAAAGATGGAAAAATCATTAATAGCTGAGAATATGGAAAGAAATCTGTTGAATCCCTATTGCGCGATTAGTTATTATCACTTCAATCATCACAAATTACCCATTTAATGGGTAATTAATATAATAAATATCAATAATGGGCAAAAATTAAATAAGGAAAGCGGTTATAAATTATATCCTTATATAAATTTCCTTTCCATATCTTGTATCCACATCAAAAAAAATACAAAGTAATACTATCAATTGTCAATATTCTTGTTATTCTCTGCCATTAGAAGATCTTGTTCTTTTCCATTGGAAGAAAGCAGCAACCATTAAAAAGATTTCTATTTCTTATTTTCTCAGTCTTATTTTCCATTATTATTATTCTTTTATATTAGAAGTGGAAAGAACAACGTATTTGGGTGAAGTGTTTTCTTTATTCACAGATGATCAAATATATATATACACAAGAATACAAATCAATCTAGCCTAACTTTTAGACCAAGAAATTTTGGACCCCCAATTAATGGGATTTTCTCTACATCTATGGAAAGTAAACATACAAGAATAAATGACAAGATATGTATCCTTAACACTCCCCCTCAAGTTGGAGAGTGAATATCATGAAGTCCCAACTTGTTGCGCAATGTCACAAATTGATCTTTTCACAATGACCTTATAACGATATCTGCTAACTGAAAGCGCGTAGGAACATATGAAGGACTTATCATCTTTGCTTGCAACTTCTCTCGAACTTGTAACAATCTATTTCAATATGTTTTGAGTGCTCATGAAAGACTGGGTTTGCTGCAATATGTAAGGCAGTTTGATTGTCACAAAATAATTTTGCTGGAGTTACACGTGAGACCCTTAAGTCTTCAAGCATATAGTATAACCATGTGAGTTCCAAACAAGTGTTTACCATCGCTCGATACTCTGCCTCTGCTGATGATCTGGAAACAACTAATTGTTTCTTGGATTTCCATGAGATAAGTGAACTTCCAAGAAAATTACAATATCCTGTGATGAACCTCCTTGTAGCACGACAACTACCCTAATCCGAATCATAATAGGCCTTTAAAGTAAGGTCGTTTGTGGAAGGAAATAGTAAACCTTGACCTGGAGTACCCTTGATATATTTAAGAATTCGTGTAACAGCATTCCAATGAGGTTTTCTAGGCTCGTGCATGAATTGACTAAGTGTTGGAATTGAGTATACAATGTCAAGCCTTGTTACAGTGAGATAAATCAATCTGCCAACTAATCTTCTGTATTTAGTTGGATCATTCAATAGAATTTCATCTGTTGAAGTGAGCTTCAAATTCTGTTCCATTGGAAATTTTTCAGGCCTTGCTCCTAGGAGTCCCGAATCTTCTAAAATGTATAGTGCATATTTTCTCTAAGACATAAAGATGCCTTCCTTTGAATAAAAAAACTCAATACCCAAAAAGTATTTCAAGTCTCCAAAATCTTTAATGNTATATATATATATAACTATACATATATAAGAACATGAATACATATATAAGAACATGAATACATATATAAGCATGAATACTAAGTGTAGTATATAGTGTATTATACAATATACACTATACTCTATATAGCATAGCGTACTATATATCAAGTTATATATGTATATGTATACTAAGTGTATTGCATATACTAAGTGTATCTTACAATACACTTAGTATATATATATACACTAAGTGTATTGCATATACTAAGTGTTTATATATATATAACTTGATATATATAGGATGTAGTGTATAATTATACACCCAACAATACACTTAGTAGACGCAATACACTTAGTATATGAAATACACTACTATATTATACTATATATATAAAAGCTATATTCGATATACTTTTAGCAAATGCACTAATACTTAGTGCATAGTATAGAACAGTACATATATAATAAGTGTATTATACAATACGCTATACTATATATATATATATATACAAGAATACAAATCAATCTAGCCTAACTTTTAGACCAAGAAATTTTGGACCCCCAATTAATGGGATTTTCTCTACATCTATGGAAAGTAAACATACAAGAATAAATGACAAGATATGTATCCTTAACACTCCCCCTCAAGTTGGAGAGTGAATATCATGAAGTCCCAACTTGTTGCGCAATGTCACAAATTGATCTTTTCACAATGACCTTATAACGATATCTGCTAACTGAAAGCGCGTAGGAACATATGAAGGACTTATCATCTTTGCTTGCAACTTCTCTCGAACTTGTAACAATCTATTTCAATATGTTTTGAGTGCTCATGAAAGACTGGGTTTGCTGCAATATGTAAGGCAGTTTGATTGTCACAAAATAATTTTGCTGGAGTTACACGTGAGACCCTTAAGTCTTCAAGCATATAGTATAACCATGTGAGTTCCAAACAAGTGTTTACCATCGCTCGATACTCTGCCTCTGCTGATGATCTGGAAACAACTAATTGTTTCTTGGATTTCCATGAGATAAGTGAACTTCCAAGAAAATTACAATATCCTGTGATGAACCTCCTTGTAGCACGACAACTACCCTAATCCGAATCATAATAGGCCTTTAAAGTAAGGTCGTTTGTGGAAGGAAATAGTAAACCTTGACCTGGAGTACCCTTGATATATTTAAGAATTCGTGTAACAGCATTCCAATGAGGTTTTCTAGGCTCGTGCATGAATTGACTAAGTGTTGGAATTGAGTATACAATGTCAAGCCTTGTTACAGTGAGATAAATCAATCTGCCAACTAATCTTCTGTATTTAGTTGGATCATTCAATAGAATTTCATCTGTTGAAGTGAGCTTCAAATTCTGTTCCATTGGAAATTTTTCAGGCCTTGCTCCTAGGAGTCCCGAATCTTCTAAAATGTATAGTGCATATTTTCTCTAAGACATAAAGATGCCTTCCTTTGAATAAAAAAACTCAATACCCAAAAAGTATTTCAAGTCTCCAAAATCTTTAATGCGAAAGCATTTGAAAAGAATCCCTTTGATGCGTTCAATTTCTTGAAGATCATTTCCTGTGAGAAATATATCATCAACATAAATAAGGATCGATGCGAAAGATGTACCTTTGGCCTTGGTAAAAAAAGGAATAATCAGCCTTTGATTGTTGACAACCAACTTTATCAATAACTTCTAAAACAAGTGAGAAAAAAATTTGTTGAGCTTGTTTAAGGCCATAAAGGGATTTGTGAAGCCGACATACAGTGTTCTCCCCCTGTCGGTGAAGGCCTGGTGGAAGCTCCATATATACCTTTTCATGTAGGTCTCCATGAAGAAAAGAATTTTGGACATCCAACTGATAGGCGAACCAATTTCTAACAGAAACAACTGTAAGAAGACAATGCGGTGTCGTGAGTTTTGTTGTAGGAGAGAATGTTTCTTGATAATCAATTCCCTCAACTTGCGTATACCCCTTTGTGACAAAACGAGCCTTATAACGCTCAATTGTTCCATCTGATTTGTATTTGATTTTATAAACCCATTTGCAACCAATGAATTTTTGACCAGCAAGAAGTGAAACTAAGCTCCAATTCTTATTTTTTTATAACGCTTCTAATTCTGCATTCATAGCTTGTTGCCAATGTGGATCAAGGCTAGCCTGAGTATATGAAGAAGGCTCTGTGTAACCTGTAATGTTAGCTAAAAATGTACAGTGGGCTGAAGAGATGCGAGAGTAAGAAAGAAAATGAGAAAGAGGATATCGAGTACTTGTTGCCGAACTTGACGTAGTAGAAAAATGACAGACTTGAGCTGATACTATGTAGTCTTTATGCCATCCTGGTGGATTTTTTGGACGAAGAGATTGCCTTAGAGGAGGAGATAAATGAACTGCAACATCTGAAGTGATTGAAACAGGTTCATTGGGCTCTTCGGGTGTTGGATTCTGAACGAGTTGGTTGGAATTGTCATGGTTGTCATCTTCTATAATCTCAGATGGGGTAGGACTAATAGATATTCTCTGTAATGTTAGGTTTGTAAGATTCTACGCGTTCAATGGGCTGAGGTTGAGAAGATGGAACATTTTTAACAAAAGATGGTGGAGAAGGCCAATTATCTATTATGCCAATAGAGGATTGAGGTGACTCAAAAGTTGGAGCTGGTATAGCCGAACTGAATGGAAAGATAGTTTCAGAAAATTTGACATCACGACTAACAAAAAATTATTTGCTTTCCAGATCATAAAGCTTGTAACCTTTTTGACCGGTAGGATAACCAACAAAGATGCAGCGTTAGGCTCGAGAATCAAATTTTTTGTTTATGTTGAATATCAATTGCGTAGCACAAACAACTAAAAACTTTTAGGTGACTGAGTGATAGTGATTGATGGTACAACAATTCATAAGGCAACTTAGAATGTAACAATGGGGTTAGTAATCGATCAATGAGGTAGACAGCAGTCAACACACATTCACCTCAAAAAGTGATTGGCAAGTGAGCTTGAAAGCGTAAAGCTCTTGCGACATTTAAGATATGACGATACTTGCGTTCAACTACTCCATTTTGTTGAGGAGTTGAGACACAAACATGTTGACATTCGATTCCATAAGAGTGAAAAAAAAAATTCATAGGCTCAAATTCTATGCCATTGTATGTCCTGATTATTTTAACTGAAGCATGAAATTGATTTTTAGCAAATGATATAAAAGATTGCAGTAGATGTGAAGTGTCATACTTATATTTCATAAGAAAATAACCAAGTGCACCTTGTAAAATTATTCACGACAATAAGAAAATACCGAGCCCCTGAATGAGTAGGTACTCTATGGGGACCCAAACATCACAATATAATAAGTCGAATGAAGCACTAGTAGATATATTACTTATGGAAATGCAAGTCGCGTCTGTTTAGCCAAAGGGCAAACATCACAATTATTATCAAAAGAAATACTACGAGAAGGTAATAATGGAGAAATTAATTTGAGGCGAGAAGGTGACGGGTGTCCTAGACACATGTGCCATTAATTTTTGGGTTGTGAAACTTGATGAGAAATGGGTGGTTGTTGCAGTGATGACATGTAATAGAGACCACCATGTTTTTTTTACCCAAGCCAATCATCTTCCCAGTAGCCAAATCCTGCAAGGTGCAAATAGTGGGAAATGACAAGGCACAACAATTTAAATCATTTGTAAGTTTGCTGACTAACATCAAATTTAAACGAAAAGAGAGAACATGTAAGACATTATTTAAAGTAATATCTGAGTTGAATGGAATTGTGACAATAGAATGAATTGAGACTGATGACCCATTAGGCAAATTAACAATGGGTACATATGGAAATTCAGTTTGAGTAAATAATGTGGAATGCGAAGTAATATGATCAGTAGCTACGCTATCCAAGATCCATGGTTTAGTGAATGCGGAATTAATTGAAGCATTATGAAAAAGAGATAAACCTGCCGCATTTGCATACGCGTCGCTATTACCATGAGAATCATTATTTTGAGTCAATAAGCTCACTGCATGGGCAATTTTTTGAAGTTGTTCTGCTAAAAATTCATGTGTATTGTTGATGTTTTGCGAGTGAACCTCGTGCTTAGATTGAGAAGATTCTATTCCATTACCAGCATGAGAAGGACTTCCCATGCGATCCGCATTGTTGTCGATTATCTTGACCTCCTTTGTTGTTGACCCAAGTTCCATTTTTAAACTTGCATCTATCCTCTGTATGGCCTTTTCTATTACTATATTTGCAATGAAATTTCATAGTGCGACAATTCTCAATTGTGTGGCCTTCTCGATTGCAATGCTCACACTGCTATCCTTGAATTTGTTGAAAAAACTATTAGCATGTCTCTGAACTGTAGCTGCGATAGAGAAACTTTCTGTTGATTATGGTGTCATCTGTCTCTTTGTTTCCTCTTGAATAACGAGTGAATAGGCTTTACGTACATTGCGCAGCGAGACATCATGAGAATATTTGATCAAACAACGTTATAGACATCATTTAGACCCATAAGAAATTGCATTAAATGATCTTCTTCAATTTGATCATTATGCGCTTTCATTTGGCTGCATGCGGGAAGGGCTCGAAACGTATCTAACTCATGCCAAAGGCCTTTGAGTTTTGTAAAATAAGAAGAAACAATCATGTTACCTTGTGAGAGTGAAGCCAATGAATTTTGAATCTGATATACTGCTGGTGCGTTCTTTTGTGAAAACTGGTCTTTGAGATCTTGCCATACTTGGTGAGCAATCTTGGCGTGAATGACTCCTTTAGCTAGATCGGGTTTCACTGAATGAGCAAGCCATGACAAAATCATGCTGTTGCATTGGTTCCATAGTGCAAACTCTGTAGGCTTATTTGTTTTTGATGGCGGTTCGATCATCGATAAAGCCTATTATATTTTTAGCTGTGAGAGCATGTATTATGGATTTGCTCCAAAAAGGATAATTTATGGCATTCAATTTGATTGGAACAAGCATGTGGCTGGGATGATCTGAATGTTGAAGAAAATATGGATTTGATGAATCCATTCCGTGACTGCTATTGCTGGTGTTTGGGTTTTTAGAATTATCATGCTACGATACCATCTTAAGAAGTAGAAAGAACAAGGTATTTGGGTGAAGTGTTTTCTTTATTCACAGATGATCAAATATATATACACAAGAATACAAATTAATTTAGCCTAACTTTTAGATCAAGAAATCTTGATCCCTAATTAATGGGATTTTCTCTACATCTATGGAAAGTAAATATACAAGAATAAATGACAAGATATGTATTCCTTAACAGATTTCTATTTCCTTATTCTCTCAGTTTTATTTTTCATTATTATTATTCTTTTATATTAGAAAGTGCTTATTTGGTTATTAGAAATTTGAATTATTTTTTTATTTGCTTTAACCACAAAAACTATTTATTGATTAAATATGAAGACGAAGAGATGAAAAAACTTACCGTTGCCACACGGAGAAGTGAAGAAGAAGAGAGGAAGAAAGAAAAACAGGAGAGAAAGAATGAAAGAGAAAATAGACCCAATGATTAATTCAGGGGTCTAATATTAGTATCAGCGACCAAATCGGTCAAACTAAAAGGCTGGCAACAGCCTCGTTATTTGTGGCTTTTTGATCAATCCGATCGATTAGTTATATATTCAATTTTTAAAAAAAAAAAAAAACTGACAGCCCTCGTCGGAGAATTAATCAAAAAGAAAAGTTTGATTTTAGTTGAGCAACAGATTCGTTCGAAAATTCTTTGCGCCAAAATTTTTGCGAACAAGTTCTGACCAGTGTAGTCGGAACCGGCAGCGATAATTTCCAAAAAAAACAATATTAAGTAACATTTTATATATATTCCGACTACTTGAATTGGAAATATGGTCGGAGTTCCGACGAAAATATTTCAGTCGAAAATGAAAAAATTTCTAGTAATATTATCTTTGTTGAGATTTTAACAAAAGGAGAAGGATTTCTTGTTTTAAAATAACTAGCTAGTCAACTTTCGAAACTCAACATGATACCTTTACCAAGTTATGAGAGAATATAATTGGCGATGTCAAGAAATACAATTGGCAATGAGTGCAAGACCATAATTGATTTTTATTCTCCATGTGATCATTGTAAAATAATATACTAATGTGAACCTTAAGCACCAGAAATCTTAACGACAGTCACCACGTCAGAGTAGGCTAATTACTTTTAATGCAATTCTGGTACATATAATTGTCATCCCATCTGAGTGTGTGTGATATCTCATATTGTGTTCATTGTAATTCAAGAAACGAAAGAGTCAATCACACGCTAAATTGTTAGATTACTCTTTTTTTGTTAAGACTTCTTGTTTATTAAGGAAAATGCAATATAATATGAAATCACTCGGAGATTGATGAACATGAACAAATGTAATAAAAAGACAATTTGTTTACTCCATCGCACTATGAGTGAAAGTAAGAGTGTCAAGGTCAGTCAGCATTCTTTTTATTTGCATAATTTGATTTAGCACAAATTAAAAGGCCGGCCAAGTTGCCAACTACTTTCTCCTTCCTTCTTCCATGCTTCATAGTTAACTTGTCAGTTCAAATGGGGGTAATTTCATAGATCATCATTAAAATTTCAATCTATTGCACCAAAAATATATTATCCATATAATTTTTGTATTAGAAAAATAACTCAATTATGTCGATGTATCACTTAAAAGAACTATATATTCAGTCCCAAAAAACACAAGTATGTTGCCGCATATATGAAAGTTGCCATGTAAGAAACGTAGCTATGTCAAGTATAAGCTTACTCACCTTCCATGATGTCTAAGTCGTATCGTTTAAAAAAAAAAATAAAAAAAAAAAGCTCAATTTTGGCCGAATTTAATGTTGATATCGTTCACCATGTGACACATGAATTCTTTTTATTTCTCTTAAATGGGTACGAAAATAGGTATTTATAATTTAAGTGGTGCCGCGTAAATATTGCGTAAAGTGAGTTTTTGAAATGACAATCAGCTTAGTGTTCTCAAAATAAAATTTAATCTTTTTAAATATATTTTTATTGTTTGTGATATATGAGCACATTTAAATTATTTATTCATAAAAAAGAGTAATTTTATGAATTTGGAGGAGTAAATTAGAGGATGAACATCCAATAAATTAACCTATCAAAGCGAGAGAGCTAGAAATTAAATAGATAAACGAATGTGTCTGATTTTTATTTCCTTAGGTGAAGATAATGTTGTGGCCCACCGCGGGCCTGGGCCTAATGGGCCTGGCCGGCCTGGGCCTAGCGGGCACGGGTCTGACGGTCCGAGCCTGGCGGTCCTGTGGGTAGGGACCGGCCCGCTACGAGCCTAAGCCCACATGGGCCGGGGCTTAATGGGCCGGGCCCGCGGGCCAAACGGGCCTAACGGTTCCTATATATTTTTTTTTTAATCAACGGAAATTTCTTGTAAACTATATATGCTACTAATATAAATTGCATATAATGTATATGTATTAGACATATATATATATATTTATATTGCTTTATATAAGTGTTGTATATAATCTATATATATACATATATATATATATATATATATAGATATAAACTATATATACAATATATTGCCTTATATATATATATACATATATATAAGGCAATATATTATATATATAGTTTATATGTATTATATATATATAAAAGTCTAATATAAGCCTTGTATATATTGTATATATATTTTGTATATATTGTATATATTGTATATGTATATTTACAATTATATTATGTATATATATATAGTTTATATGTATTATAATATATATATACCATATCATATTTAAAGACAAAATAAATTACAAAGAAATATTCAAGAGAATGTCTTATAATTTTTATTATTATGACATTAACAAAAAATGGCAATATCTTTCTTAGTCTTCCTCCCCCCAATGGAATGAGCACAACAAGGTACTAATACCACCATTAAAAGGGAAAAAAACTAAGAAAGTTACATATTAGTCTAAGTATTATCCCTAACAAATCTCATAAATCCTTCAAGGTCCGGAGGAACGTCCGTTGGCGGTGATGGAAATGAGGCTTGTTCATCACCGCTTCCGGGCGAAGCCGCATCCTGCGCAAGTTCCGCTAGCATTTCTTCATAAGCTTCGTCTACATCCGGTTGTGATTCTGCAAGTCCGAAATTTCTTCTTTCCGATCGGATCCAATCTCGGAAGAGTACTGCCTTTTCCAAGCTATCCCTCATCGATGCTCTATGATCACCAATTTGAAGTCTCGCTTGACTGAAAGCGCTCTCCGATGCCACCGTTGAAGCTTGAACGGTTAATATATCTCGCGCCATCCTTGAAAGAACCGGAAAGTATTTTTGTTTGTCCTTCCACTATTCCAAAACGTCGAAGGAGCCGTCGGGATTCTCTGATTCAAGTCCTTGCGACAAATAAACTTGAAGCTCATTTAGTTGTGAACTATCACCAATATTCTCACCTTGGGAACCCCTGAACTCCGTCCAAGCACTGAGGGTCTTTGTGCCCGCAGTTCTTTTACCTGGTCGTGAAGTGGACGAAGTGGGAGTTGGAATGCTAGGTCTAACATGATCTAAAGCAGTTTGATGTGCATCATAAATTGTTTGTGCATTTATTTTTATTGAGGCTAATGCATCTCCAAGTGTTGCATATTCCTCAGGTGAAAGTGACAAAGAGTCATAAATTTTAGAATACCAAAATTGGGGACCTCCTAATTTCATGGTAGGGTTTAACAGTGCGGCAACACCATAAATAGGGGGAATAGGGAAAAAATATTTTTTAAACTTAGATTTCATAGAGTTAGTGGCATATTGATAAGCTACACTATCTACAAATTGATCAAATAAATTTGCAAGTGCAGCAATATAAACTAAACAGTTAGAAATAGTAGGATAGTATTGCCCAGATAAATCGTTAGTTGCTACAGAAAATTATTCTAAAAAATCTACAAGTGTTTTAACATTAACCCAATCTTGATTAGTTAGGTGCTCGTCGTCTTCAGAATCACCATCACCTACACGAGCATTGTAGGTTGCGGTAATTGGGTTCCTATATTCGTACGCAACTACTAGACTTTCATACATGTAGTTCCATCTAGTAGGACAAGGTTCAGGAACTTTTCTTTCCCTAAGGCCACATTCATCACATTTTTTAAGATATTCCCTAAGTCTACTTCTACGGTTTGAGTAGAATAGCCAGTTAAGAGCCATTTTTACCTTTTCAATTTCTACGTTTAACAATCTCATTCCGTCCCCGACAATTAAATGATAAATGTGACAAATGCACCTAACATGAAAAATATTAGAAAATGGGGGGTTTAGAGTAGTTGTAAGCGTGGTTATTGCGTGGGTGTTACTAGACGCGTTATCTATGGTAACAGACATTATTTTATCTGTAATGCAAAAATATCTACAAATGTCTGTTACCGTTTTAGCTATAAATTTACCAGTGTGGCGTGAGTTAATTATTCTATATGCGATAATGCGATTTTGCATTATCCAGTCCTCGTCTATCCAATGACTGGTAACGGTTAAATAGTCACAGTCATTGGCACTTCTACCTATGTCTGTAGTAATTGCAATGCGACAATCTATATGGGTAAATAGATATCGCAAATATTGTTCGTATTCATGCTTATATTTGTAAATGTCGGCCTTCACTGTAGCACGAGGCCATCCTTTATATGTAGGATTATAAATTTTTCTAATATATTGTATAAAATGGGGGTTAGAAGGAAAACTATATGGTAAGCACATAACTGTTACCATTTTTGCTAGTTCTTCACGATTCTTGTTTGGATCGTAGTATAAAATTCTCCCGGTAACGATGTTAATTCCGAGTTGGACTAAGTTTGAACCTACACTAGTTGGAACCGGATTACCTCCGCCCGCCCCCTGTTCCACAGCTTTCATTTGCAAATATCTTTGTTTCTCTCTAGGGGGTTTCATTATGTGCCTAGTTAAACTACCCGTACCGCTACGGTTGCCAGTAAATTTATGAGCCAACAAAGACCCACAATTTTTACACTTAGCTTTATTTTCTTCTCTTAATTGAGTAAAAAAATGCCAAACAAGAGATGGTTCGGCCCGTCTAGGAGGTCTTCTATCAAATGTAGGGGTTAGTACAGGAGGGTCATCAGTTGGGTTATTATTAGGACTAGTAGGTGTATCTTCTAAATCGGGTTGCGTTTCATCTATATCGGGTTGGGATTCATGTAAATCGGGTTGGGTTTCATTACCATAAAGAGCGTTCATCGTTTCATCATCTAATCGATTATCGAGTGTAATATCGTGATAAAATTGACTATCGAAAAATTGCATTAAAGGGTGATCACTATCAAGAATATTAGGTAGAGGAGGACGGGTAGCAGGGGGAGGAGTAGCTTGGCTACTAGATTGACCAATTTTCGATTTTCCCTTGCCCTTACCACCAAATATTTTTTTAAATGAAAAATCCATATTAATTATAATTAAACTAATTAAAACAAACACAACAATATATTAAAAATTAAATAGTTGGAACGAGGTTACCGATTTGACGAACAACTTCTTGAAAATTGATAATTGTTGAAGACTTGAAGACTTTAATACTTCAATTCACCAACTTCACAATTTTCCACGAAATTGCAATAATAATATGAGCACTTATGGAAATAATTAGAGAGAGATTGAGAGATTTTGTGAGTTAAAAATGAAAGAATGGGGGGGTATTTATAGGTGGGAATAGGTAAAAAGTGTATTTATAAAAAGTTTGGGGTTAAATTAAAGTTTGGGGGCCAAAATGGCTATTTTCTGAACCCCAAACGGTCAAATTGAGGCTCCAACGGCTAGATTTTAAAAATCTGGCCGTTGGCTATTTTTAAAAAAAATTCAAAAATTACCGTTAGGCTCGGCCCAGGCCCGCCTGCCGGTCCCGGGCCTGTCGAGCATTTTTTTGAAACCGGCCCGCGATGGCCCTTCCCCCGTTTGAGGCCCAAGAATGGTAGGAACCGGACCACAGGCAAGTTAGGCCCACCAGGACCGCGGTCCTGGGCCGGTCCCGGATCAGGCCCACCGTAGGCCACAGCCTTATGTTTGAGTTCCAAATGCTACTTAATTTTGCAAACGTTTTCTAGAATGGGGCTAAATAAACTTCAAAATTTACAGAAGTCAATCACTCACGTTCACTATTTTAGAAGCCGAATCGAAGGTTCGTTTAAGTTTTGCTAATTGGTAGCAGGGCAAAAACTTTTGATTTGATTCTAACTCTATTGCCGCAGACATTATATCTTATTTTATGGCTTCAAAAAAGAAATAATTTTTGAACAAATATGTTGTCTAAAGTGGGAAGTCGGAAAGCAAAATGATTAGACATATTCCACGTGATGTGTTATTTAAAAAGCTACTACTGTAATTAATCAATTTATACGCGTCCTATATCCTCCAACTATCACTACACAAATCTCTTGCTTTCTTTCTTCTAAGCTACAGCTATAGGTTTGATTAATACAGCAGATAACGACAGAATTTGTCCCTTGAGTAGTTGAGTTCTATAAAATACTCGTGCTACTATCTATATACGGCACATTAGCTTCCTTTGACCCATAACTTGTACAGCCGCGCCGGAAAAGATTGGATTATTCCCTGTCGAGACGACAAAAGCTCTTAAATGAATCTACCTATCTTTTTGCAACTAGCAGATCGCCTTTTCTTAAAGTTTCCAACTACTAATCAAGTGATATGGATTTTCCTTGCCTCTTGGGGAGTGGAAGACATTGAGAAGGACTTTGAGGTTTGAACGTCTTACATGTATTCTTAAGGGTATGCTTAGTCCTCAACTGAAATAATTCCTCTAATATAAAAAATTCTTGTTCTTGCCAGGCTGCCGTATTGAGTTGGGCAATTTTTGGAGGAGAAAAATCAGATAATTTATCTACCAACCTACAATCAGTCAGACTGCCGGAACTGCTATGGTAAAACGTAAAAATAAGGTACTACTAGTAAGAAAAAGAAAGTCGTCTAACTACTACAACCTAAAATGAATCACAAACTATACATCATAACTTCTGAAAATTTGTTTGGAAATTGGAGCAAAGTTTAGTGAAATTCAACCATAAGCAAATCATGCTCCATCAAGGAAGGCATGAAACGGCATAACAACCAAAATATTGACATGAGTGCTACATAGCCTCCTCAGCACCAATTTGAAACAGGATAAGGACAACGCATAAACGACTGTCACCTAAGTCACCTCAGCCAGGAACTACAATGATACACATTGCACAACGCAGAACATGCAAACATTCCCATATAGTCATGTAAAAACTTAATGAAATGCAGAAGTGGCGATTGACACAATTGCAATTCCCCCAACTTCCCCTCTCCCTGCACTCCTGCTTTTCTAGAAGGGGACTCATCTCGTCAATCCTGTTTATGTAAGAACTAAGCCAACATGACACGAGAAAGCTGCTTATAACAATAAGAACCTGGTAGAAACAACTGTGTACGTGCTTTAGGACAAAATTGGATTAGAACTTGTCCGTAGTACGTCTAAATATTATGATGTGAAGGTCTAGAATAAAATGATTGCAAACGACTGAAATTAATCCTAAGCCACGTTACAGGATAATGAATCAGAACAAATTGAAATGCAGTTACACTATTCTAATGAAGAACAATAAAAAACACGGAACAAAAATTAACATCAATATGAGACCCTTTGAGAGACTTTATTCTAGAGGGAGTATGAGAGATGGTATCAAAGAGACGCACACAACCTACCTCTTGAAAAACAAGCTGACGAAAATAACAAAAATAATCATCAAAAAGTAAAGGCACCAAATCATTTAGTCAAGGAATGATAAATGTCTGCCAAGTGAAGTGTTGAATAACATGCTTGACTCAACATACACATTCTGTTCAATAGGACATCTGTCCTAGACCCTAGACTCTTTACCTCCTTTAGCGAGGACATAAGGTACTGAAAAGGAATAGATCATTCTTGAATTTAGATGTTTATTAACTATACTTGTTTAAAAACGTAACAGTAATACAGTGAAAAACAGTCACTGGTTTCACCGTAAATAGGTACAGAATGCTTTTAACAAGGACCTAGCAACTAAGATAGATACAATATACAAGCTGAAGACTAAAAAGGTTCACTTGGCCTGCTAAGAATTAAACCAAATTAACACATGAATCCATACCCTCCTTGTTAACAACTTGTCATTCCTGTTTCCTTCAGTTTACAAGAGAATGGATCCATAATCACAGGGAGCCAGCTATACGTACACTATGTCAACAGCAGCAACAGGGATTTTGAGTGTGATAGAGGTAAGCCAGGAGCTTACTCCGAGTGAAAAATATCCAAAATAAAATAGAAAGCGTGGTTAGTTGGCAGTTCACCACTAAAAGATACAAAACAATAAGGGGCTACAGCCAAACCAAACTGATATTCAAGGTTGTGGTCTGAAATGTGAAAGGTCTAGTTTAACCACAGTTACATCTAACACCCTCCTCAAAACATATATATTCATGTTACTAACCCTATCCATTTTTCTTCTTTTTGAGACCTTGTGTCATATGTAATGTGCACGATCCCCATCAGTTCGTATACACCAAACAAAAGCAAATTAACTAACTTGATAAAACACAGACTCCGAGGCTAACTTAAAACAGATGATCAATAACTCAAACAATCAAAAACATTATTTCCCGAAATTCCCATATATTACAAGGATGGGGCACCTGTAATTCTCAGATACTAGCATACACAAAACTTAATGTAACAAATATGGACATACAACCTCATAACTCTGTTCCATACTTTAATTAATCGAGATCCTCCTGCCGTGCTTGCCCTCCAGAACCTGGATTTGACTCCCCACCACGAGCATTGTTGCTCGTATGGTTGTTGTCGTTGTTTCTAATGTTAGTATCATTGCCGCTCGTTCCTCCACTATTGCTCGTCTCAGCAGGTGATCCAAGTCCCCTGAAAAGCCATTGTAATGGTATCGTAAGCCTCCCCTCAACTGTCCCAGGTGTTTGAGAATTCTCCTGATTTCCCCCACCACCTTCTGAACCCCCAAATATCCAACCAGTATTATTGTTGTTGTTGGTATTGTTATTGCTACTATTATTGGCATTCGAATTTGCATTCTGCTGTTGTGATGTTCTCCTATTCTCATAATCAGGATCATCGGTGGGCAATTCATAGCGACAAACGGGGCAAGAATTGTGCAACTCCAGCCATGGCAATATACAGTCCTTGTGGTATATATGTTTGCAAGGCATCTGCTTCGCTTCCTCACCGAGTTCAAAAGTATCTTTACAAACAGCACATTGAGATGAATCAGAATCCAACAACTCCACTGTGATCTTAATATCCGGAAGCCCAGCAACAGCCGATTTCGCAGCTGGAGGTGCACCGTAACGGTTTGGATCATTCTCCGCAAGCTGTTGGATCAATTGCTCCAGCCCAGGCCCATGGAAATAGTCACCGAAATTCCCTGGAAACCTAAACTCACCACCACCACCGCCACCGCCAGGATGGTTCTCGAAGATTAACTGAATATTAGCACCACCCGCCCTCATAGTACTCATATAGTTGTTGAGGAAAGCGAAAGGATCGAATTGATTGGGGGATCGACTGGGGAAGGCGGCACCACCGGCACCACCAGAGATACCGCCGAATAGCGCGGAGAGATCATCGAAAGCGACGGCACCGCCGGCAGGGGAAGCGGCACTGGAAGAGAAAACAATAGGAAAGCCACCGCCGCCGAAGGGGAGGTCATCGGTAGTGGCGGCGGAGAAGAAGGGAAAATTATCGGGATTATTAGGGTTAGAAGGTGGTGGAGCGGTTTCGGATTCTTCTAGAAACGTACCGTTGCAATTAGGGCATGTGAGTTCGGAGTTTGGCGATGGCCTAATGGTGACTGTCTGTTCACATTGGTAGCAGTGATAATTCTGCGGTTGATTGCCGGTAGCACCGCCTCCTCCTCCACCGCTACCAAAAGTTCCGGGCGACGACATTTTTTTTGGTCTATATATGTATATGGAGAGAAGAAAGAAGAAATGAAGGGAAACTGAAATTTAGAGAGAGAAGAAGAGAAAATCGATGTGAGAGAGAGAAGTTGGGGGAATTTGAGAAATGGAGGAAAAGAGGAGAAAGAGGGGCGCGTGGAATTGCAATTGCAAGTATATATATCTGATAGGCTAATTGACTACTCGCTCTTGGATAGGTGGAGATTTTCGTGTGGGGTCGGTGATAAGGGAGACTACAACTTCCGAGTCCTTGCTGTATAAGAATGTTCACAGGTCTAATATATATACACGTGGCATCTAATTAGGAGCAATTGTAAATGATTTGTTTAATTTAATTAATTAAGGTCCCTCCAGTTCAGGCCAGTGCCCTTTTATCAAAATGTTATTACCTACAAATGAAATAGTCCATCAACTATATATTTCCTTTAAATTGTCTCAAACCAACCACTAGGTAAACTAAGAGGAGTGCAGCAAGATGAAGTTTTTGTTTGAATTGAATCAAGTCTTTGAAGTTCAAAAAAGTGAAGCTGAGAAATTTTAGTAGAAAAATAGAAAGGAAATGGTAAATTTTTTCAACTGAAATAAGGAGGAAGCTTTTCATATACACAGAGTTAGAAAATAGAGAAATTAATCATAGTGCACGAAAATGAACCCAAGAACCAAGAGGTTGGCATGTTGGATAAGTAGGCATTGCTTTCTACGCAAAGTTGCAGAATTCACGTGAATTCCTAATTCTGGTATCAAGAAGGGTGGACCCTTTGAAAAAGAACTCAAGCTAGATTGCATTCATTAACAATATAAGAATACAACAGTCCCTTTTTCATTTAAAGCCAACTAGAGCCAGGCACTTTCTTGACATCCCTACTTTGCATCAGTTCCCTCAAAGTTCCAACACCATCCCAGTTTTGCAGACCAGCAAATGTGTTGGACAATAACACGTAAATTGAAGGATCAACTCTGTCGACTTGTAATGCTCGTTCTGCTGCTCGTTTTGCAGCTTCCATATCCCCATGAAGCCGAGATGCTCCAAGCAAGGTTTGCCAGACCAACAAACCTGGTTGAAATGGCATGCTCAAGACTAATTCCTCAGCTTCTCTAATGCGGCCAGCACGT
Organism: Nicotiana obtusifolia; assembly: GCA_002018475.1. Classification (NCBI taxonomy): domain Eukaryota; kingdom Viridiplantae; phylum Streptophyta; class Magnoliopsida; order Solanales; family Solanaceae; genus Nicotiana; species Nicotiana obtusifolia. The sequence continues at coordinate 269,385 of MCJB01049685.1, forward strand.
CCAAGGAGGTTCACCATACAAGCGTAGTGATCTTCGCCAGGGAGAATACCATAGTCATGACTCATTGAAGTGAAATACTTCCATCCCTCATCAATAAGTCCTCCTTGACTGCAAGCATAAAGCACACATATGAAGGTAATATAGTTGGGCTCTGCCCCTTCCTCCCTCATCTGATCGAAAATTTCAAGAGCTTTCCCGGGATAACCATTTTGCGCATAACCCATAATCATAGTGGTCCATGAAACAGTAGTGTGCTCACCCATTGATCGAAAAACCAAGAATGCACCATCCATGCAACCGCATTTCGCGTACATGTCAAGCATTGCATTATCTACACAGACATCAATGTCATCCCCATGTTTGATCCTCAATCCATGAACTTTCTCCCCTTCCTTGAAAGAGACTGTATTGGCACATGCACTAAAAGCAGTTGCTAGAGTAAACTTATTAGGCATCACTCCTGCCCTTCTCATTTCTCCAATGACCCTAAGAGCTTCAATTGGCTCGTCACAGTTCAAACACCCTGCTGCCATCTGCGTCCAGGAACAAACGTCTTTTAAAGGGATCTCCTCGAATGCTTTGAAACCCTCAGCCAAGCTTCGAGTTTTCAAATACATATCCACCAACGAGTTCCCTACACACATTTCACTTCCATGACCAGACTTAACAAGTTGACCATGAACTTGGATGCCCAAATCAAGATCCAAAAGCTCTGCCAACCCAGTAAGAACACTAGCAAAACTGAAGTTATCTGGTACAACTCCTTCCCTGATCATCCTGTACCAAAGCCTTGGTACCTCTGAGCAGCAAGATTGCATGCAACCACCTAGCATCGCATTCCAAGTCACAATATCTTTATTTAAACACCAATCAAAAACCTTTAGTGCTTCACCTAATCTACCGTGCCTTATCAAAGCTGTCAGAAAAGCATTTGTTAAGTAAACATTATACTCAAACCCAAGTCTTGTGATTAGTCCATAAACTTGGTATGCATGAGTCAAGTTTAATCTATCCTCAAACGAGCAAGCATGTAGGGCACTCACGAAAGTGAACTCGTTAGGCTTCGTTCCACTCTGGTGCATACAGGTAAACAAAGAGAAAGCTTCAACGGGGAATCCCTTTTGCACAAGGCCAGCAATGAGAGCAGTCCAAGATACCACATTTTTCCGAGGCATTTCATCAAACAGCTTGAGTCCGTTCCCCGTGTCGCCACATTTCACATAAGCATTTAAAAGATGGTTTTGTAAGTATAGCGAAGACATGCTGCCTGAGTTTTTCACTAGTTTCCCGTGTACTGCTTTAGCGTTATCTAATTTTGATGTCTTCACACATTCACGCAGTATATTTGAATATTTGCTCTCCTCCTCTTGCGTCTTGTCCCATGTGACTCCCGTGGTAACAGACGCTCTGTAGTTTTTCTTGGATGTAAATGTAGAGAAAGACAGTTCATTATTATTAATTCGTGTTTCATGAAAAGTTGTGAGCTTTCTGAGTTTAGAAATAAGCATATGCGCTTTTTTGTGTTCATCTAGCTTCTTCAGAATTATGTAGTGTTTCTGCCCCCCGGTTTGGACTTAGGTGGAGAAGTTGAAATGAACCATCAATGTTTAAAAAATACAACTTTGTAATAACAAGAGAGTAGAACCTTATCTGTAGAATTCTGCGAAAGATTCAATCATAAGGAAAAAATAAGAAATATATTCAGTTGCATTATGCCTCATATCTGTTAAAAGCTGGACATCAGGCAGGTAATTATTATAGAATACCGACTAAGATATTATAATTGTATATTCCCTGTTTAATCTCTATGTATCAACATCATTTTATGTTTAATGTTTAACTCAGAATCTGTCATGTTTTCTTGGTGTCACTTTATTAAACAGGGCTAGATTAAATTGAAACAAGGAATAGCCAAATATAAGTACGGACTAGATTAAACTGAAAGAAAAACAGCCTGATGTAAGTCCTGCAATATTATGGAAAATTAAGTCAAGAGAGAAACGAGAAACATATTTCGCGACAATATGCCTCAGATCTACTAAAGCTTGACGTCGGATCATCAATATAGAATACAAACCAAAATCGAGACGCGCAACTCAAATTCTTTTCAACAGCAATAGAAAAGGCTAGCTCCCATCATTTTCAAGAAGTTGTAACAGGCATCAAAAGTTAAGCTTTCCTTCAACATATTATACCATTGAAAAAGAAGAAGAAAGGCAACCAAGTTAAGCATACAAAAGAGCACTTGCAATAGAAAAAACAAAACATGCTTAATTTGTTTCTTAGTAACTCAGAATCAGTCATGTTTTTCATCTCTACGTTCACCTAGGACTACCAGAATATACATTGAAACTTGATATCATTGCTTAGATTAATAACCCAAGATAAAGCAATTGTAACTTCCTAATGTATATCCCACAGAAAGAACACTTAATCTATTATCGATAACGGCCTACGTAAATTGTCAAAACCAAGCACTAAAAGGAGAAAAGAGTGGCTGTTACTATGACTAAGCAACTGGAACCAAGCTCATTGTATATGGAACCACAGTGGCAACAAAAAAAGGCTTTGGCGCGAGAGCAGAAAGGCTGCAGAGGTGTCTCATCTTCCTTGTCTCAAAGTGATACAAATAGATATTAACTGAAACCCTCATAAGCAAGATATTATCCTTGAAAGCTAGAGTCCCAATCCAAGGGATATCATCAGTATTGAAGTTACTTGCCAACTTTTCAGCTATCCTAAACAGATACTTGTTGTTTACATTTTCCAGCTCTTCTAAAGAGATTGTAAAAGTTAGATCCCATTGAGACGTAAAACGATCCTCAAGCACCCACAACTGAAGTCCATGCTCACAAATCAACACGTAATGTAGCTTCCCTTCAGCTTCTCCCAAGCACATCTCGGGTTTTAAATTGAACTGGTTTCTAGGGAGTGGTACGCTTATCAACCAAGATATCTCATTTTCTGGATCAAACATGAGGATTTGGTCTCCATCAGTAAGGCAATATATAATCCCCTTTACGCAAACACATCCCTTTTTCAACATGTTGTGATTGCAATAACAAATCTCTCCCAATCTTCTCCATAATCCTGTTTCTGATGAATAAATGTTAAAAGAGAAATATCCATATCCATCCCCTTCTGTGCTAGTTTCATCTTGACTAACTATCACAACCTTGAATTTTGTGAACTCATCAATCGGTTTCTTCAATGGTTCAAAAACCAGGGTTATGTTGCTTTCTCTGGACGGATTTGGCCAATGAATTGCTTTCCACTCCTTATTCACAGGGTTGCAGATGTAGATTAGGGGAACGTTACAAGGAAGGATACTTCGACAACAGATAAGTCCATATCTTGAATCGAGGATGACAACATTTTCTGGTAGGAAATCAAGAATATTATTATGGACTTCAGTGGCAACTGTTGCTATAGGTATGTAGCTAATCCAGTCATAATCTTCATCACACCACTGGTACTTACCTTGGTAGAAGAAACCTGCAGGGGTTTCCATATTTTTCAACTGAACTTGGATGAAATTGCGGTCAGATATAAGACATTGCCATTCCTTTGACACGCATTTCAGTTTCAGCAAATCCTTAGTGGACAATTTTGGTAGTACTTCAAACAGCATATCATTGCTTGGAGACCAAAGTTCCTTCTTCATTTTCACAACCCTGAAATAATTTGATTTTATTAACACAAGAAAACAAACTCTTTAATATAGTGAAATAACCTCACCCTTCCCAAAAATTCAAACTAGAGGACGACTAAAAGTAATAACAAATTTAAGAGCAGTACAACAATCAGATATACAAAAAGCGCTACTACTATATAATAAGTGGATTAACATTTGCAATAAATAATAGAGATACGATCAACTGTGAAATATGGAAAAGTTGTATTCATCGTAAAACATCATGCACAAACTGCTCTTTTTTCTTAGTTTCATGTTCTTTTATGAAATGGAAAGTAAAGATTGATAACTGTGTACAAGAAAGGCAATTTCTTTTAACACATAATGGACGAAAGATAGCGAACTCCATCCCATACCTCCCCACCCCCTAAATCGCACTGCCTATAAGAAGATTTAAAAAAGAACTGAAGAAATAAAATGAAAAAGGTAGCGATGAACCAAGCAAACCACAGTGTAACACAGGAAAAGTTGGAAAGAAGTAAAATAAAAGAAACACACAGTATTCATTATATCCTTTATTTGAAAAATAGGGCTTCTCAACATGTTTCTTATGCATTTTTTAGCTACAACGAACCAGCAGACTTTGCCAGAGATAAATGGATTTGCATTACAAATATAAGACTAGAAAACAAGAAAACAGACCTTGTATTCCCGAGAAAGCTCAGAATGGCTTCGAGAAATCCTCAGAATGAAAACGTAATAGCCATCAGAAAACCAACCAACCTTTCTTTTTCTCTGCTTATCTTCTCTCTGTTTCTCTGTGTGCAAGTAGCTTGCTTTTCACTTTTACATGCAAAAAACAAAAATGGTGCTCAGTACTCTGCCCACTGGGAATATGGTAGTGGTAAAGTAGGAGTGCAGTTTTGGCTGCAAAGGAATTTGTACTAATTATGACAATGGACACAGGTTCAGGACGTACCCCCTGTTTACACGTGTCCTCCCAATATGCTGACCTCCATTCCTTAATTTTCCTCCCCTGGTTTTATAGTATATCTTTATTGTTTGGTTTTATCATATAGTAAAACATTTTTGTTTTATTGTCAGGTGATTTAAAAATCAAACTATAATAGCAATGTGAGTTTATAGCCTTAAAAAATTCCAAGGGATCTATTACAGTTGGTGTAAAGAAATAGGAGTAGTGTATATAACTTAATAGACCCTAATTTGAGATTGGAGTGTTGTTGATTGATATATATGCCTTGCATGTGAAGAAAAAGGGCACGTGAGAAGGAAGTGGAACACTCCAATCTCAAAGTGTAATCGATTTATCAGAATGCGTATTTTTTTCCCATAGTGGATTACTTGTATGCTAATAATAATCCCAAGTCGATGGAGTAAATCGAGTTGATTATTCAGACTCAAATCAAGGGCGTTTTAGTAAAAAGATGCATACAAAGTAGAATTTGACCCAATTAGTTTGGATTAAGGTAAATTGATTTCCTGTCCTTCAGTTCTATTCTGATTTTGGATGCGTGCTTCTAATTAGATTAGTTTATTACTCCACTAGTTAGCAACTCATTAGAAAAAACTTTAGTGATTAAATTAATATATTCAATGATCACTTTAATATTTGGAATCATGTTGATAATCAAAACATACATAGCCATTACAAACCGACTCAGCTGTCATGACGTACCCACTATCTACGTGTCCTTCAATATGCTGACCTCCATCCCTTTTGTTTTCCTGCCCCTTTTTATCTTAATTTATTCTTTGGTATTGTCGCATACTGTCCATCTAAGCATGTTTCTATTATCATGTTATTTAAAATATCAAACTATTAGATTAATGTGAGTTTATGACCTTAAAAGCAATGCAAGGAATATGTTACAGATAGTGTGAAAAATGGTACATATTCGTAAACTTACTTGAACCTAATTTGAAATTGAAGTTTGGTTGATCGATATATAACTTACATATTACTTTAAATATGATCTTGAATTTGTGCTTAAAATTGAAGAAGGGTGATCGATAAGGTAAGATGCCATCAAGCGGTAGCGATCATTCTTTCTTTGTGCACTTCTACGATAATCCAGCTGTAAAATTTCACTTTCATACTGATCTTAAGTCGGACAATCTTTTGGCTTGCTACGCAATTAAATTCCTTTTTCCCAATCAGAGTAATGTTAGGCGTAATTAGGAGAGCCATTAAGTAAATAATGCATGCGCGTTATGACTGAATTTATTTGTACCTGGTTTTTCATCTTCGTGGGACAAGCTCCGAATACAACTTTATACATCTCCTTACTAGATTGTCCTTAAAAAAATTGAGAATCTATTTAACTTTCAATTGAACACAATTCAACCATCAACCAGTAATTAATCCGAAATAGCAATAATGGCACATCACACTCCAACTACCGAGGAAGCAATGGCAGGATAAAAAAGCAAAAACTCAAACAACTTCATACCATCAGTAGATACCGAATAAAGGATGACTACAAGTAGTTCTATAACTTTCACAGAGGGAGAATTGATAGGAAAATTGCAGAAAAAGAAACTGAAAAAGATTTTTTTTTTTTAAAAAAAAAAAGGTCAATTAGCAATGTGAAATTCGAGGCCACACTCCTTCCAATTAGTCAAGACTCTCAGCGGTTGCTGCGATTTCTTACCTTGGAAGGAAAACTCCATACCCTTAGAATCCATCTTAACTTCCCCACCACCAATAGAAGTCTTTAGCCATTCATATCCTAATACCATGTCACAATTTGACAACAATGGAAGCAGATACAAATCCACACTACACAGGGTGCCTTTCAGTAACAATTGGAAGTTATTGCACGCTCTGGAGGTCACAATAACAGTCCCAAAAGGTGTTATAACAGGTCGAGGCTTGATTGGAAATGTGTCACAGCCTAACTTATCCGCAAAGGATTCATCAATAAAATTGTGTGTAGTCCCTCCCAAACCACTTAGGATATTCACGGGTCGCTTCCCATGGTACCCAGTCACACAGCAACCTTTGTATGGCTCAGAATATTCTACTACAGCATCCATAGATATTCTCATAGGAATTTCTTCTTCCTCTGTAGTCGCAGTTGGAACTTCAACAACATCCTCACTGTCATCGTCGATTAGAAAGACTTTTTTTGTTGTTGCTTTTGTTGCCATGCGCCAATTTTTCATCACAATATAAACAGGCTCACCTCTCCTTAGGTTTAGTGGCGGTTAGGGTTTTTCCGCGTCCCTTCATATCTCCTCCTTAAGGAAATCATCAATAGTAGGAGTAAGAAAATATCAATCCACACAATAGAGCAAATATTATAAATCAGTACAAGAAAATTTTAGGAAAATCAAATTCTATAGAGGCGAGAGTGAAAAGAGGAGTTTTAGCCCCGTAGAATTTTGTAATGTACCTGAAGCGTAGATGAGTTTCCACAGACGGCAGAGGAAGCATTCACGTCAGGTTTCTTCAACGAGTCTATGGATTCCTTCAGCTCTTGAATCGTTAGATCAGACTTGGCCTGTCTGGCATTCAATTCGCCGAACATCCTCTCGATTAGAGCACGCATTTCCCTGATCTCCATGGCAGTATTCGTCGTTTGCTTGTTTCTTTTGACCATCTCGAGGAAGAAGAAGAATCGAGAGAAAAGGGTTTTCGGTTCCTACTCTGCTACAGAGTGCACATTATGCGTATTTGTAGTACTAGCCCCCGTGTCCACCGCCTTCTCTCGTGCGCTTTTTCTTTAGAATTAGTTCCTAAATTAAATCCTTTAATATGCTAATTGTGTCTTAAAAATTTCTTGGACTCTCAAAGTAAAATCAGTTTATCGAAATGTGTACTTTTTCCCAAGCTGGATTACAAGTGTATTCTAATAATAATCCCAAAGCCACGGAGTACAGCTGGGTAATGACATATTTAACTTGTATACGGTCGAAATCGGGCTCGACTTTATACTGTCAAGATCAGGCTTGAATGTTGCACGACAGATCGGGCTCGGAACGTAAAGGGTTGAAAATCGACCCCGAGTTTCATCGAGGTAGAACACGAGGTCAGAATGTCCGTCCTTGAAGAACACCAAGCCCGTTATTCGGAACCGATGCTGACCCTGAACATGCTCGAGGGGAGAGCACCGAGCCCGTTATTCAGAATCGATGCTGACCTCGAACATGCTCGAGGGGAGAGCACCGAGCCCGTTATTCGGAACTGATGCTGACCTCAAACATGCTCGAGAGGGACCCTCGAACTTAAATAACGAAAAGCCAGAATATCCGTAGTAGGACGAGCATCGCGGCGGGAATCTCGGCACAAATCAATGGAACCGTTTAATTAGCAAATCAGGAGATTTTTACCTTATATAGAGTTGTACCTAAAGTAGGATTTATCTATTATATAAAGAGGGTTCTAATTATTTGTAAGGACACTTAGAATCTCATCAAAAAATAAAGCTATAGATTCGTCTCTTGAATTATTATCTCATTATCTTGATTCAATTTCAATTATAATCGATCTCTGCCCAAAAAGGACCAACCAACGTGGTCATCATTGTTTAGCTTGGGTGGTTTGCATTCCTTCATTTATTACTTAATTTTGATTTCGATTTGATTATTCGTCATTTGTATCAAATTAGATCACATATCCTTAAACCATGTATAAATTCAATTGTTATTCGCTTTTTAGGTAAACAATGCTTGATGAACTGAATTACAAACTTACAAATACATAATAAAGGTTTACCACCAAAAGATGCAATTTTTCACAAACTATTCAAAAAAGAGTACTTACAACAAAGATGTCTTTAGACATAAAAATATGAAATGATTAGAATTGTGATAGCTTATCAAAATTCCTTTCAGTTTGTAAAGGCACAATATTTTCTAATTTCGCCTGTTTTCCCAGTAAGGACACTATTTTTTCCATCTTTATGATTGGTTCTCCAAAATCCTTGAAGAAAGTGGATCCATGGATATTTACTTAGGACAGGATATAGGCTTTTGTTTGACTATCTGTGAGAAGAGCAGTATCAGCTGTGAACAACCCTCTTCTTTTGCTAACCACATAGTAATAGTGAGGTCAAAACTCTTAAAGTTTTCAGGGTCCATTTCAATAATATGGTCACATCTCCTTTCTTACACTTGATCTTCAAATGGCCTATGTAGTTTTGATTTATGTTTGAGTCCATATCACCTTTACCAGTAAAATTGTAGAAACGACTTGAGAAGGAAAATAAATGTGACATCCCAATAGTGTGTCCTCCTATGAATAAATAAGGAGAAAACAATAAATATGATAGATTTTGGGATTCTTGAATTAACTTGTTACACTATGCAAACCATATTTTTTATCTGATAAAACAACAAGGTTTTTTACATTTAGGCCCAAGGAGCCAAAGGTTGTTGTCAAAGTAGTGAAGTTACCAAAAGGAGTTGGTAGATTTTTTGAGACCTCCGAGAGAATTGAGACTCCCACATCTCTTTCAAGGGGATTGCCCAAGTCGGTCCATTAGTCTGAAATAAAGAACCAATGATATATATAACATGCAAGAATGTTATTGAAATGCTAATTAATAAAAGAATTGCACTAATCAACTAAATTATATTTGTTACCAGTTTAACAACATCACAAGCTGCTGAGCCCAAAATATCAGAACAAGAGACAATGCCAGGACACTCTTTCTAGCATTATCAATTACTTGGAACCTCTCAAGCTTTGATTTGGAATTGCACCTTTATCTGCTTTATTACCTTTTTTTGAATTAAGTACCACTTAACCATCACATCCCCTGCATGCAACATAAAGAGGAAAAAATCATATAGTCAGAGATAATAAATATATTACTCCCTCCATTTCAATTTTACGTTATATAATTTGACTCTATACAAAGTTAAAAAGAAAACTTTTAAAACTTAAATCATAAAAGTCATTTTGTGACTTTTAATTTGTGTGGGTATAAGAATTTCTCGTTAAGGGTAAAATGAGTAAAATAAAGAGTTTAAAGTTAAATTATTTTCAAACATAAAATGTTGCATTCCTTTTGAAACGAGCTAATAAGAAAAGTGTATCACATAAATTGAAATAGATGGAGTAACTTATAAAGTATTAAATCGAGCGTGGTGCTTAATTACCCTAACAAAACAATCATGAAAGTGCATTCTCAACAAAGGAGCAGCCAGGGTAGGAGCAAGAAAAACATACTGAGTTGTTGTTTCTTTCACAATTGCCTCCACATTTGGACATGTTTTCTCGTAGAAACCTACTTTTACACCTTGAAAATTAGCAACCTCCAAGATAAAAATTTGAAGAATGAGAAACGAAAAAAACTAAAATGTAAATTGTCATTATTTTTTGGGACATATAGGATGGAGAAAATCTCACTGACTTGCTTTATTTAAGTGATGATTGGACGGCACTAATACATGCCCTTTAAATATGAAACGCAGATGGTGATTTATCAATCCCTTGATTTGTATAAATGGCAGAGCTGGTACTGCTAAATTGAATTTAATATTATCAAAATGGACTCACCAAAAAACAAAAATAATAAGAAAACAAAAAGGGAAAAGACAAATAATTCAGAGCTTTAATAATTTGTCATGCTACTGTGGCACAATTGAATTATTTTTTGTTTTTTGAAAAAGAAAGTTCAGTAGACTATAATCAATCTTATCAAATGCCAACCATGCAGGAATTTAACACTTTCAGTACGCAAGTCAGGTTGATATTTGGCTATAATTTTATATTTTATGGTATTATTTGCCTTATATTTTGATATAATAATAATTTATGCGATATTTAAGCTAAATTGAGTTGATTTATATGTCGAACATGTGGATATAAAGTGGAAAAAAAGTTGTAAAAGATCGTACTTAGAAGCGAAAAATAAAGCATGAAAGGAAGACACAGTAAGACAATGAAAGAATAGCGCTTGAAGTGGCGGAAGGCCATGAAAAATCTCAGCCTTGGACAACACAAGTCCAAGCCCAATACTCCATTAATGCCGCCTCTAATAGCACGAGGCAAAAAAATATTAGCGCCTCTAATGGCGCCTCATGCCGATAGGAGGTTGTTCGAGCCAATTTTGCTTCCCTCTCAGTGTTGGACTTGGTTACTTTAGTCTAGATTCTACCTTACCCTATAAATACCATCTAACTCGTGTTGCACGGGATTTGCTATATTTTGGAGGCAACAAAGGCTACAGAATACCTGTGGAGCATGGAATCATTGTGTTCTTCTCTTTCACTAGTATTTTGTAGTTTTATGTTGTCATACACTGTTTGATTGTTCATATGATTATGAGTGGCTAAATTTTCCTTGTTCTGAGTTATGGGTAGTTCTTGATTATTGAAGTTATACGGTTCTTCTGAGGACTTGATTATATTATTGGTTTGTTTGTTTAATCATGTTCTTAATTATTTTACTACATAGTTAATAGTACAATACTTTGTACGAATCCAAAGTAAAACTCAAAAGTGAAAATTCTAGATTGCACATAGGGTTAAACGGAGTAAGTTCTTGAATTTAGCCATCAGAGAATAGCTTCGCGATTAGGATAGACATATGCTAATTACTTACTTGATTATTGTTGCAGGAGTTACACGTGTTCTGGTTGATTCTCCTTCTATAGACAAATAGGTATTAGGTCGGCTCAAACAGGGGAGCAAGGCGTCTAAAGAACCTTATGAGCAATATAAATCCTACTAATCAATAAACCATATAGATTAAGTAGTTAATTCAACCAGAAAAACTCCACAAGATTGACATTAATTCAATATCCCCAGAATATCCCCATCTCATTAATCTTGCTCTTAAGTTATTTATATGCTTTGCTCATACTCTTGTCTTCTCGTTTAATTGTTAATTTTTGCAGTAGTTGGTGACGACCCGATAGGTCATTTTGAGCACTAGCCTTAATTTCTATGTTTCGAGACCTCTCATAGCTTTATTTGATATTATATGATTTACGTACGTAGTCCGTATCGTTTTTCAGAAAGCTTTTATGTGAAATTTTGAAGAATATGTGATTTTTAACTTAAAATACGGCTAGAGTTGACCACGACGAACGTTTTTGGTAAACGACCTTGGATCGGTGTTTTGACAATTCCGGTAGATTCGTATGTTTTTTTTGTCTTGTACGCATGTTCAGTTGGGGTCCCGAGTGACCCAAGACCGTTTCCACGCATTACGTGAAAAATTAGAAAATTTTGTTTTAAACTTGAAATTTTGAGTTTAGTGATCCATCCGTGATTCCAGACGTTTTGATGATATGAGATAGTGAGCGAGTTTATATGATGTTACTGCACTTGTGTGAATGTTCAGATTGGAGCTCAAGGGGCTCAGATGAGTTTTAGATGTGTTTTGGTTGAGTTTGGAACTGCTGAAGCTAAGCAACTACTGGTGTGAGGCTGCAGGTCTCGCAATTGCGAGAACCTGATCGCAATTGCGAGAACCTGATCGCAATTGCGAGCCTCGCATTTGCGATTTTAGGCTCACAAATGCGAAAGTGAGCTGTAACTGAAGACTTCGCAAATTCGATGAGGTGATCACATATGCGGACTGGTGGGGGGTCACATTTGCAATCTTTTTGTCGCAATTGCGACGATTGCTCTGGGCAGGTAGCTTCGCAAAATGCAAAGCTTAGTCCGCACTTGCGATGAAGGGGTCCTTCACAAATGCGAAAGGTAAGTCACATTTTGACATCAGTTGGTCTATTGCACTGGTCACTTTTGCGATTAGTTGTTCGCAATTGCAACACCTGCAACTGGGTAAACGTTGGGAAAATCGGGACTTAACTCATTTTACACCATTTTTCAATTCTTAGCTCTCTAGAGGCGATTTTTGAAGAGGAGTTTCTTCTCAAATTCATTGGTAAGCAACTTTAACTAGTTTTCAATCAATTTCAATTACGTTTCCATGAATTTTAACATCAAATCTATGAATTGTAAGGTATAAATTAAGGATTTTGGGTAAAAGGATTTTATAAAATTTAGATTTAGAACTCAAATTGAAGTCGGTTTTCAAAATAATCACATTACAGGGCTCGAGGGTGAATGGGTAATCAATATTTTGTCCGAATCTCGGATTTTGACCAAGCGGGCTGGGGTTGGCTTCTGTTAACTTTTTCAAGTACGATCGAAATTGAATCTTTTTCATTCACGGGTAATTTCTAACGCTTGTTTTGAATTGTTTGAACGATAATTAGCTTGATTCGATTGGTTTAGAGGGTTGTTCGAAAGGAAAAGCCGTGGTTGATTGTTGATCTTGTTGCGGAAGGAAGTAAGTGTCTTGATTAACCTCAATTTGAGAGAAATAAGTAGAATTGAGTCTAAATTTTATGTGACTTATGTGTTGGGATTTTGAGTCGTGACAAGTTGGAATCAGAGCACTAGGTTGCCTAGGTCTCACAAGTCTTAAGCAAGCTTAGTAGAGTCTTGAGGATCGGTACAAAGACATCTGTGCTTATCTTCTAGAGGCTATAAGGCTTAAGAAAAATTCACCTTCTTTCTTTCTCTATCGTGCGAATTCATTCTATCATTGAGTTTGAATCATTCTATTCTTATTCTCTCAAAGATGGTGAGGACAAGTACTGCATCAGTCGTTGATCAAGAGTCGGAGCCTCAGGCTACAACCACTACCAGGGTAGGCTGGGGCCGAGGTAGGGCCAGAGGTAGAGGCAGAGCTCAGCCTAGAGCATGTGTAGTAGCATCTGTTGTCGAGCCTCATATCAAGCAGAAGTAGGAGATCCCTGTTCTGACCGCAGCAGTAGGACCAGCTCAAGTCCTAGAATGGTCCATTGCTACCCAGTACTTTAGGACGCCCTAGTCCACTTGGTTGTCCTTCTGGAGAGTGTGGTCCAGGCCGTTGTGTTCTCGATGGCGCCAGCCGTTTCTCAGGCCCAGGGAGGATCCTAGACTCCCGCTACTCACACTCCATAGTAGATGGCTCAAAGGTATCAGACTCCGGCAATTCTACCAGTTGGAGCAGTTCAGCCTGTTATTGCTACACAGTCCAGGCAGGGAGTCGCGATGTTGTCCGAGGGGCTGAAGAGGTCGGACAAGTTCACCAAGTTCCCACCTGCTTTGGTGGTACACCTTCTGAGGACCCCTAGGATTTCTTGGACCATTGCCATTGCGCAACATGGGTATCGTGGAGTCCAACGAAGTTAACTTTGTAGTGTTTCAGATGCGTGGCTCTGCCAAGAGGTGGTGGCAAGAGTATGTTCGAGGCAGACCAGCAGGTTCACCTCCTCTCACTTAGGCTCAATTCTCACAACTATTCTTGGAGAAGTTCATCCCCTTCACTCAGAGAGAGGATTTCCGCAGTCAGTTTGAGCGCCTCCAGCAGGGTAGTGTCACTGTTACTCAATATGAGACTAGATTTGTGGATTTGTCCCGCCATACAATTATGTTGATCCCTACAGAGAGGGATAGGGTGCAGAGGTTTATAGATGGCCTTACATATGGCATCAGGCTACAAATGGCTAGAAATATCGAGGATGATGTTTCTTTTACTCGGGTTGTGGAGATTGCTAGGCAGATCGAGAGGATTCGTAGCCAGGGTAGAGAGGCAACATTTGGGAAGAGGCCTCGTTTGTTTTGTGGTTTCAGTGGTGCCTCGTTTGGAGGCATGGGTTCTTTTTGTAGAGGCCATCCTACCAGGCTAATTCAGTTAGCATTTCAGGTATCACATGGTGCCTCAGGCAGCTACAATGCTTATGGACCTCGTACCGAGCAGCTAGCATAAAGTGCACTTTCAGCTTTGGTTAATGCACCTCTGATTCAAAGTTATCAAGGTTGTTATTCAGGTCGACAGGGTCAGTTCTAGGGTCATCATTTTCAGCCAAGGTCTTGTTATACTTATGGGAACCTAAGACACGTCGCGAGGTTTTTTCCCAGGTAACCGAGCAGCATGCCATAGCAGGGTACTCATGCCATGGTTCTAAAACTGGCTGCTCTGCCACCTGCCCAATCGGCTAGAGGTAGGGGTCAGGCAGCTAGAGGTAGAGGCCAGCCAATAAGAGGCCGTCCGAGAGGTGGAGGTCAGATTGGTGGGGCTCAGCCCCATTGCTATGCATTTCCAGCTAGACCTGAGGCGGAGTCGTCTGATGCGGTCATCACAAGTATTGTTCGGTTTTCCATAAAGATGCATCATTTTTATTTGATCCGGGCTTTACTTATTCGTATGTTTCATCCTATTTTGCTTGATATTTTGACCAGTCTCATGATTCTTTGAGTTCTCCTATTTATGTATCTACGCCCGTTGGGGACTCTATTGTGGTGGACCTGGTTTATCGTTTTTGTTTGATCACTGCTGGGAGCTATTAGACTAGGGTAGACCTTCTAATACTTAATATGATGGATTTTGATGTGATTTTGGGCATGGACTGGTTGTCACCTTATCACGCTATCTTGGATTGTCATGCCAAGATTGTGACGTTAGCCATGTTGGGTTGCCTCGATTGGAGTGGAGAGGGACTCCTAGTCACTCCACTAGCTGGGTCATCTCATATGTGAAGGCTCGGCGTAAGGTCAAGAAGAGGTGTTTGGTGTATTTGGCCTATATCTGTAATTTTAGTACAAAGATTTTTTCCATGGATTTGATTCCGGTGGCGAGTGAGTTTCCAGAAGTGTTTCCTACTGATTTGTCAAGTATGCCACCCGATAGGGATATCGACTTTTGTGTCGACTTGGTTTCGGGCACTCAACCTATCTCTATTCCACCATAATGTATGGCTCCGATTGAGTTGAAAGAATTAAAGGACCAGTTACAGGATTTGCTTGACAAGGGATTTATTAGATCTAGTGTCTCACCTTGGGGTGTGCTAGTGTTGTTTGTGAAGAAAAATGATAGATCGATGAGGATGTGCATAGATTGTCGGCAGTTGAACAAGGTTACTATCAAGAACAAGTATCCGTTGCCGAGGATTGATGATTTATTTGATTAGCTTCAGGGTGTCAAGGTGTTTTCCAAGATTGATTTGAGATCTGGCTACCATCAGGTGAAGATTAGGGCATCAGATGTCCCTAAGACAGCTTTTTGGACTCGGTATGGTCACTACGAGTTCTTAGTAATGTTATTTGGCTTGACTAATGCCCCAACAGCCTTTATGGATTTGATAAATCGGTGATCAAGCCCTATCTGGATTCCTTCGTGATCGTCTTCATTGGTTATATTTTGGTTTACTCCCGCAGTCGGTAGGAGCATGAGCAGCACCAGCGGATCGCACTTCAAACTTTGAAGGATCATCAGTTATATGCCAAGTTTTCGTGGTGTGAGTTCTGGTTAGACTCGGTTGCCTTTTTGGGGCATGTTATATCTTTTGAGGGAATCAAGGTGGATCTAAAGAAGATTGAGGCAGTTCAGGACTAGCCTAGAACTACATTAGCTACAGAGATTCAGAGCTTCTTGGGTTTGGAGGGGAACTATCACCGGTTCGTGGAGGGGTTTCTCATCTATCTCAACCCCATTGACCAAGTTGACCCAGAAGGGTACTCTTTTTAGATGGTCCGACGAGTGTGAGGTGAGCTTTCAGAAGCTCAAGGCTGCATTGACTACAACCCTAGTGTTAGTGCTGCCTACAGGTTCGGTATCTTACACTGTGTATTGTGATGCATCGCCTATTGGTCTTGGCGCAGTGTTGATGCATGATGGTAGGGTGATTACCTACGCGTCTCATAAGTTGAAGGTTCATGAGAAAAATTACCATGTGCATGATTTAGAGTTGGTATTCATTGTTCACATGCCGAATTGGAGGCTATGTATACGGTGTTCTATATGAGGTCTATACTGACCATCGATGTCTCCAGCACCTGTTCAAGCAAAAGGACCTTAATTTGCAGAAACGGAGATGGTTAGAGTTACTAAAGGACTATGATTTCACCATACTATATCATTCTGCAAAGCCCAATGTAGTGGCCGATGCATTGAGTAGGAAGGCAGAGAGCATAGACAGTTTGGCATATTTACCGGCAGTGGAGAGGCCACTAGCCATGGATGTTCAGGCCTTGGCCAATCGATTCATGAGGTTTGATATTTCAAAGCCTAGCCAGGTTCTTGCTTGTATTGTGGCATAGTCATCGTTGTTGGAGCATATCAAGGCTCGCTAGTTTAATGATCCTCACTTGTTGATGTTTAAATCATGATGCAGCGGGGTGGTGCTAAGGAGGTTGTGATTGGAGATGATAGTGTTATGTGGATTCAAGGCTGGATTTTTGTTCCGAATGTCAATGGGTTAAGGGATTTGATCTTTGAAGAGGCTCACAATTCATGCTATTCCATTCACCAAGGTGTCACAAAGATGTACCGTGATCTGAAACATCACTGTTGTCGGCGGAGGATGAAGAAAGATATTGTCAGTCATGTCTCTTGGTATTTGAATTTGTCAACAGGTGAAGTATGAGCATAAAAAACCGGGTGGGTTGACTCAGAGATAGGAGATACCGGAGTGGAAGTGGGAGTGCATCACTATGAGTTTTGTGGTAGGCTTACCATGGACCTTGAGGAAATATGACGCAGTCTGGGTTATTGTGAACTAGTTGACTAAGTCCACACATTTTATTCCGGTGATGACTTCCTATTCACCAGAGCGATTGGCTCGGATTTACATCCGGAAGATTATCCTTCTGCATGGTGTACCCATTTCTCTCATATTTGACTAGGGCACGAAGTTCACATTGCATTTTTGGAGAGACGTGCAACGTGAGTTGGGCACACTGGTCGAGCTGAGTATCGTGTTTCAACCTTAGACGAACGGACAGTTCGAGCGGACTATTCAGATATTGGAGGACATGTTGACGCATGATCTATGAATTTCGAGAGTCAATGGGCTAACTTTTACCTCTAGCCGATTTCGCCTCCAACATCAGCTAGCAGTCGAGCATCCAGATGGCTCCGTACGAGGCTTGTATGAGAGGCGATGTTGTTTGTCGGTTGCTTAGTTTGAGCCTGGTGAGGCTAGATTGTTTGGCACTGATTTGGGTCGTAGTGCTTTGGAAAAGGTTAAGGTGATTCAAGAGCGACTTCGTACAACTCAGTCTAGGAAAAAGAGTTATGCGGACTAGAAGGTTCGAGATGTGGCCTATATGGGGGGTGAGAAGGTTCTTCTCCTAGTGTCTCCTATGAAGGGCGTGATGCGGTTTGGAAGAAGGGCAAGTTGAGCCCGAGGTTTTTTGGCCCGTTTGAGATCTTAGAGAGAGTTGGGGAGGTTTCTTATAGGCTTGCATTGCCTCTTAGCCTAGCAGGGGCACATCCAATATTTCACGTCTCTATGCTTCAGAAGTACCATGAAGATAGGTCACATGTTTTAGACTTTAGCATAGTGCAACTTGTTGAGAAATTGACCTATGAGGAAGAGCGGTGGCTATTCTAGACCGACAAGTGCAAAGCTTGAGGTCTAAGAGTTTTTCTTTTGTGAAAGTGCAGTGGAAAGGATGGCTGATCGAGGAAGCTATGTGGGAGTCCGAGTCCGATATGAGGAGTAGATACCCGCACCTTTTTACTAGTACACGCACATTTCAATGTCTGTTCGAGGCCTAACATTTCTTTTAGAGGTGGCGAATATGACGACCTGATAGGTTGTTTTGAATAGTAGCCTTAATTTCTATTTTCCGAGACCTCTCATAGCTTCATTTGATGTTATATGACTTGTGTGCATGGTCCGTGTCATTTTTCAGAAAGCTTTTATGTGAAGTTTTGAAGAAAACGTGAATTTTGACTTAAAATGAGGCTATAGTTGACCATGGTCAACATTTTTGGTGAATGACCTTGCATCGATGTTTTGACGATTCGTAGGTTCGTACGATATTTTTGGACTTGTACACATGTTCGGTTGGGGTCCCAAGTGACCCGAGGGCCTTTCGGCTCATTATGTGAAAGATTGGAAATTTTGGTTTTAAACTTGAGATTTTGAGTTTTAGTGATTGATTCGTGATTCTAAATGTTATTTTGATGATTTAAGGTAACAAACGAGTTTATATGATATTATTACACTTGTGTGAATGTTCGGATTGGAGCCCGAGAGGTTCAAATGAGTTTTAAATGTGTTTTGGTTGAGTTTGGAACTGTTGAAGCTAAGCATTTGCTGTTGTGAGGTGCAGGTCTCGTAATTGCTAGAACCTAATCGCAATTGCAAGCCTCGCATTTGCGATGTTAGGCTCGCAAATGTGAAAGTGAGCTGGGACTGAAGAATTTGCAAATGCGAAGAGGTGATCGCATTTGCGGACTGGTGGATGATCGCATTTGCGATCTTTTGGTTGCAATTACGACGACTGTTCTGGGCAGGCAGCTTCATGAATGCGGAGCTTAGTTCGCATTTGCAATGAAGGGGTCCTTTGCAAATACGAAGGGTAAGTCGCATTTACGACATCTATGGGTCTGTTGCACTGGTCGCTTTTGCGATTAGTTGTTCGCAATTGCAATGTCTGTAGCTGGATAAAAGTTGGTAAAATGGGACTTAGCTTATTTTATACCATTTTTCAACCCTAAGCTCTCTAGAGGCGATTTTTGAAAAGTAACTTTAACAAGTTTTCAATCAATTTCAATTACTTTTTCATGAATTTTAACATCAATCTATGAATTTTTAGGTAGAAATTAGGGGACTTGGGTAGAAGTTAGGGATTTAATAAAATTGAAATTTAGTCCTCAAATTGAGGTCAGATTTTGAAATAAATCAAATAATCGGACTCGAGGGTGAAAGGGTAATCGTGATTTAGTCCGAATCTTGGATTTCGACCAAGCAGGCTCGAGGTTGACTTTTATTGACTTTTTCAAATATGATCGAAATTGAACCTTTTCATTCGTAGATAGTTTCTATAGCTTGTTTTGAATTGTTTGAACGATAATTGGCTAGATTTGGTTGGATTGGAGGCTTGTTTGAAATGAAAAGTTGTGGTTGATTGTTGATCTTGTCGTGGAAGGAGGTAAGTCTCTTGATTAACCTCAATTTGAGGGAATTAAGATAGAATTGAGTCTATTTGCTATGTGCATTATGTGTTAGGATTTGGGGTCGTGACATAGTTAATGTTGATAAAAAATTCCAATCACTTCTCAGAAAGTCACTTGAACGAATAATTCATAAATAGTTTAATTTAGTTAATAGTTAATGCTAAGTTCTCGTGGGAACGATACAATACTTATCACTTTATTACTTGTCCACTGCATACACTTACGTGTGAGTTTGGCCCCAATAAGTTTTTGGCACCGTTGTTGGGGACTTAATAATTAGCTATCTTTCTGAATTAAGCTTTTATTCGCTAGTTGTTCAAGCTTTAATTTTTTCTTTCTATATCTGCTTTTACAGATGTTCACTCTTGAATGCTGCGGAGAAGTAGAAGCTTCAAAGACATCGTCCCTTTTGATCCTAAACTAGAGCGAACTCTTCATGAGTTAAGGAGGAAAGCCGAAGCTAGAGCTAAACTGAAGATCTGAGCGTTGTAGTTCAACCATAACCAATAAAGATGGCAGCTAACAAAGAGTGACCAATGATAGAGGCCGCAAGGCGTAATTTCGCTAATGTGACTCAGGCTATTGTGAAGTTTGATATTATGGGTAACTTTAATCTCAAATAATACATGGTTGTCATGACCCAAATCCCACCATAAGGGTTGTGATAGTACCTAATCTCTAAGACTAGGTAAGCCTATCACTTATAATTTTAAATCAATGAATCATGATATAATAGGGCAGAAATTAATATAAAAGCGAAAATAGAGTTAATACAAGTCAAACTAACAATACTCATAACATCTCCCCAGAACAAGGTATTACAGAATCACGAGCTCTAACTGAATACATATGGAATATTAAAAAAGATACAATATTGTTCGAATGTAAAAATAATAGTATCTATATAAAAGATGAGACTCCAAGGGACTACGACAACATGCAACTTTACCTTGAATCTCACGAACAAAGTGAGTTCACTCTCGGGGATCGCTACCACCAACACCTAGATATGCACAAAAATATGCAAAAGTATAGTATGAGCGCATCACATTCGATACCCAGTAAATATCAAGACTAACCTCGGTGAAGTAGTGAAGAGGTTCAAGTTACATGATACTCACTAGTCAAATAACCTGTGCAATGTACCGATAACTACTAATATAATATATAATGGAAAATAGTACCAACAAACTCGTTAAAATATATGATAGCAACTCAATGTAGAAGAATCTGCCTTTGTCAACAAATCATCAAAATAGAAGTGGGCCATGCGATAGTACGTCAATTTAACTAACATCTCACTCGAAATACAACACGGATTTTAGGAAAACATGCATATGATCAAAATATCGACTCCCTTTTCAACAGATAAACAACATAAAAGGAGACACCCCCAAATCATCACATAACATCATCAACAATGCCACCCTTATTTCGCCGCATGTGCACATAACAATGAAATGCCCTCCTTATTTCGCCACATGGGCGACCCGAGAAAATGCCACCCTTATTTTCCCCACGCGCACAAAGACAAACACAATCACACGACAACGACCTCGTGCTGACACCCCCAATCAATCCGCATAACATATCCATATGTGCTGCAATTATCACTAAATAATAATACCAAAACCTCATCAAAGGTATAAGCTCATAATTTATCAACAAGGTACACAAGGACGTGAAAATAGTAAAATGCGGATGAGTGTTTAATATATAAAGCATTGCTACGACTAATACAATTGTAGTGATCATGTTCGCATAGCCGCAAAGTGATTAAGCACGTTTCATATAAAATACATCCCCAAGTTAAGGCATATTAATAGCCTAAGGTCTTATTCAGCCACAAGCCACATATAACACTCGCGCGCTCGTTAGCTCGTGTACACGTCACTTTTCACATAACACAAATAGGCAATTAAGGCCAAATCCTAAGGGGTATTCCCCCACACAAGGTTAGGTAAGATACTTACCTCAAACAAGCCAATCCAATACTCCAAAAATGCCTTTCCTTTAAAAATCACATTTGTCTGGATCAAATCCAGCAAGCAATGACTCAATAATATCAAACAATGCTAAAGGAATTAATTCCAAACAATAAAGTCCTAATCTTTATCTAATATCTAAAAAATCAACAAAAGTCAACCCCGAGCCAGCACGGTCAAAACCCGAATCGAGGGATAGGTCCCGAATACCATAGTCCCACGAGTCCAAATATGTGATTGGTTTTCAAAATCGAGTCCAAATCGACTCTCAAATCAGAAATTTTCATTTTTCAAAACATCGTATAAAATTTCCAAAAATTTCTATTTCAAATTCCATGGTTTTGGGGTAATAATCCATGAGTAATCAAGATATAATATCAAAATTAAGTGAAAATCACTTACACATTAGCTATGTGTGACATTCTCCTTCAAAAATCTCCCTTTACCAAGTCTAGGGCTCAAAATGTGATAAAATACGTCTAAGTTCTGAAATGCGCAACTATTAACAAGCTGTAGATCTCGCATCTGCAACCAGAGGTTCGCAAATGCAGCCTCCACAAATGCGACCCTAGGATAGAAAATGCAAACGTAGTCCACCCATAGGAATGTCGCAAATGTGACTTAATACTTCAGAATTGCGAAGTCCTGCCGCCCTTTCCAATGTCGCAAATGCGACCAGCACTTTGCAAATACGAAGTCCCAGCTGCTAGCTCATTGCCACAAATGCAACCAAATTCCTCGCAAATGCGAGCGAGTTCCCCCAGGCAGCCACCCATCGCAAATGCGAGAAAGCCACCGCGGATGCGACCCTTCTCAAATGCGAACAGACCATCGCAAATGCGAGGTCGGCAGCACTAGCAAATTTGAAGCTTTACCAAAACACTCCGAAATTATTTCAAAACTCATCCGAGCCTCTCAGGCCCCACACCAAACATCCACAAAAGTACATAAAACTCATACAAACTCGCTCGCAAGCTCGAAACATCAAAATAGCATATGAAACCACGAATCGAACACCAAAACGGATCATACAAGCAATGACATTCAAGAACTTCAATATTCACAACCAAGCGTCTGACTCCTACCAAACCAACTTGAAATGACACCAAACTTTGAAAACAAGTTATAAATGACAAAATGGACCTATTCTAAGTCCCGAAACAACATTCCGAACATGATAGCTACAAAGTCAACCCCGGGTCAAACTTATGAAATTTCTAAACTTTCAAATTGCCGACTTTCGGCGAAACGAGCCAAATCATCCTAGGTACCTCCGAATTCAATTTTGGGAATATGCCTAAGTCCAAACTCACCATACAAACCTATTAGAACTCTTAAAACATGAATCTGAAGTTGTTAACATAAAATTCAAACCTTGGTCAACTCTTGCCGGATCAAATAAACCATCCCCGTAAATCACATAACAACAAATACACATAGGGGGAGCTTCAAATGGGGAAACGATGCTCAAATATACAAAATGACCGACCGGGTAATTACATTCTCCCTCTCTTAAGCAAACATTCATCATCAAACGAGTTTAGAATCATACCTGGGAATGAAAAAGATAGTATATTAGCTCCACATATCATGATCGATCTCCCAAGTTGCCTCCTCGACCAGTTGACCTCTCCATTGAACCTTTGCTGATGCAATATTCTTCCACCTCAGATTTTGGACCTGCCTGTCCAAAATGGCCACCGGTTTCTCAACATAAGTCAAATCCTTGTCCAACTGCACCAAGCTGAAATCTAACACATGTGACAGATCCTCATAGTACTTCTGGAGCATGGAAACATGAAACACCGAATATCACGATAAGCTATGTGGCAAAGAAAGTTTGTAGGCCACCTCACCAACTCTCTCCAACACCTCGAGTGGACCAATATTCCGAGGGCTCAACTTGACCTTCTTCCCGAACCTCATCACAGCCTTTATGGGTAAACACTGTGTAGAACCTTCTTACCTACTATGAATGACAAATCACGAGCCTTCCTATCAACATAACTCTTTTGTCTGGACTGCGTTGTACGAAGCCTCTCCTGAATCAATATCACCTTCTCTAAAGCATCACGAGCTAAATCAGTGCCCAACAGCCTAGCCTCCCTAGGCTCAAACCAACCAACCAACCGAAGAACGACATCACCTCCCATATAAGGCCTTATACGGAGCCATCTGGATACTTGATTAGTAGCTGTTGTTGTAGGCAAACTGTGCTAGCAATAGAAACTGATCCCACTAGCCTCCAAAATTAATAACACAAGCTCTCACTATGTCCTCCAAGATTTGAATGGTTCGATCGGACTGCCCGTCTGTCGGGGGATGAAATGCAGTACTCAACTCGACCTGTGTGCCCAACTCATATTGCACTGCTCTATAAAAATATGATGTAAACTGAGTGCCACGATCCGAGATAATAGACAAAAGCACACCGTGGATGCGAACAATCTCTCTAAGATAATCCGAGCCAACTGCTCTGAAGTGTAGACAGTCATGACTAGAATGAATTGTGCAAACTTGGTCAGTCTGTCCACAATGATCTACACAACATCAAATATCCTCAAGGTCCGTGATAGCCCAACCAAAAAATCCATAGTGATACACTCCCACTTCTACTCTGGTATATCTTGCCTTTGAAGCAAACCACCAGGTCACTGATGCTCGTACTTGACCTGCTGACAATTCAAACACCGAGCAACATAACCAACAATGTCTTTCTTCATCCCCCGCTTCCAATAATGCTGCTTCAAATCATGGTAAATATTTGTGGCACCCGGATGAATGGAATACCACAAACTATAGGCTTCTTCAAGAATTAGATCCCGCAACCCATCCACATTAGGCATGCAAATCCAGCCCTGAAGCAACAATACACCATCATTACTAATAGTCATATCCTTGGCACCACCTCGCTGCAAACTGACGCGCCTTGATGCGCTCAAACAAGGACTATTGAGATATAACACAAGCCAGAACCCTACTAGGCTCCGATATATCTAATCTCACGAACCTGTTGGCCAAAGCTTGAACGTCCATAGCCAAAGGCCTCTCCACGGCTAGGATAAAAACAAGACTCCTCATACACTCTGCTTTCCTACTCAAGGCGCGACCACCGCATTAACCTTACTCAGATGATAAAGAATGGTGATATCATAGTCCTTCAATAACTCCTACCACCTCCGTTGCCTCAAGTTCAAATCCTTCTGCTTGAATAGATGTTAAAGACTCCAATGATCCATATACACCTTACAAGACACGCCATATGAGTAGTGCCTCCAAATGTTGAGGGCATGTACAATAGCTGCTAACTGCAAATCATGCACTGGGTAGTTTTTCTCATGGGGCTTCAACTGATTCGAAGCATAGGCAATCACCCTACCATCCTGCATCAACATACAACCAATGGCAACCCCCGAAGCATTATAATAGACTATATATGAACCTAATCCCGAAGGCCAAACCAGAACTAGAGTTGTAGTCAAGTCAATCTTAAGCTTCTGAATGATCTCATCGCACTCGTCAGACTATCTGAATGGGGCACCCTTCTGAGTCAGCTTGGCCAACGGGGCTGTGATAGATGAAAACCCCTCCATAAAGCAACGACAATACCTAGCTAACCCTGGGAAACTCAAAATCTCTATAGTGGTAGAAGGTCTGGGCCAACTCTAAACTGCGTCAATCTTCTTCGGATCCACCTTAATCCCCTCACTGGACACCATGTGTCCCAAGAATTTCATTGAGTCTAACCAGAACTCACACTTGGAGAACTGATATAGTTTCTTCTACCTCAAAGTTTGAAGCATGATCCTCAAATGCTGCTCATGCTCATCCTAATTGTGAGAATACACCAATATATCATCAATGAAAACAATGACAAAGGCTAAACAATGTTGTTCAACAAGTGCATGAAAGCTGCTAGGATATTGGTCAGCCCAAAAGACATCACCAAGAACTCATAATGCCCATAACGGGTTTGAAGACCGTCTTAGGAATGTCTGAAGTCCTGATCTTCAACTAATGGTACTTCGATCTCAAATCGATCTTCGAGAACATAACACCCTGCAGCTGATAAAATAAATCATCAATACGCGTAAGTGGATAATTGTTCTTAATGGTAACCTTGTTCAATTACCTGTCGTCAATACACATTCTCATAGAACCATCTTTCTTCTTCACAAATAAAACTAGAGCACCCCAAGGTGACATACTCTGCCTGATAAAACCTTTATCTACCAATTCCTACAACTGTTCCTTCAATTCCTTCAACTCTACTGGAGCCATGCGATACGGTAAGATAGAAATAGGCTGATTGCCGGTGCCAAATCAATACAAAATTCAATATCCCTATCAGGTGGCATGCCTAGTAGGTGTGTAGGGAGCACATCTGAAAACTCCCTCACCACAGGGTCTGAGTCAACCGTGGGTGTACTAGCACTCACATCTCTAACAAAAATAAGTACGCAAAAAACCCCTTCTCAACCATCTATTGATCCTTTAGAAAAGACACCACCCTAATAGGAGCATGACCCAAGGAATCTCTTAATTCTAATCACGGTAACCCCGGCATAGCCATGTCATGGTCTTAGCATGACAATGAAGAATAACGTGATATGGATATAACTAATCCATGGCCAAAATCACATCAAAATCAACCTTATTAAGCAATAAAAGATACACCCTAGTCTCGTAGGCCCCAATTGTTACTAAACAAGAATGATATACACGATCCACCATAATAGAATCCCCAAAGGTGTAGACACATAAACATGAGTATCCAGAGAATCATGAGACATATCCAAATATGAAGCAGAGTAGGATGAAACATACGAATAAGTAAAACATGGGTCAAATAAAATTGATGCATCTTTATGACAGACCGGAACAATAACTGTAATGACTGCATCTGATGCAACTATCTCAATCCTACTAGGAAAAACATAACAACGGGCCTGGCCTCCCCTTCTTGGACATCCTCTACCCGCCTTTCATCCACTTCTAGCTGCCTGTGTAGGTGGAGCGGAAACCACAGCTTGAGTATCCAACTAAAGTCCACCCATTTGAAGTTTGGGAAATTCTCTCACAATGTGCCGAGTAACGCCACACTCAAAATAATCTCTCTGTGGCGTGGCTGCTGTACAGAGTCTGCCTTGGACGACTGGAATAACCATTGTAGGAAACCCGTGCAGAAGGTACACTACAAATGGTTGTCCAGTAGGAGTGCTTTGAAATCTGTGGCTAGTTGGAGCACTACAGGAAACCTGAAGTGCGGACTGAATTGGTCGGTTGTTATGACCTGTGCCATGACAGACCTTGCTCCTAGAGTAGGAGCCACCAAATCCTCCAAAACCATGAGGCATCTTATCCTCCTTGTCCTCTCTCTCCTGACAGCGGATACGCTCTAACCTCCTAATAATCTCCACTACCTGATGAAATGCAGGCTCAGTCTCGAACTCCCTTTCCATCCCAAATATGAGTCTGTAGGCGAGTCACCCAATAAACCTATGAAATCTCTCTCTATCAGTGGAAACCAAGGAAGGTGTATGGTGAAATAACTCTATAAACCTCATAGCATACTCGAACACAGTCATTCTCACCTGACGCAACTTCTCAAACTCGCTGCGCAACTCATCTATGCGGGTCTGTGGAATAAAATCCCTCAAGAAAAGATCATAGTACTGGGACCATGTAAGTGGTGCTGCGCTAGCTGGCCCACTCGCCTCATAATCTGCCACCATCTGTATGCCGACCCCGTCAACTGAAAAGTAGTATGGTCGACCCAGCTCGACCCCACAAGACCCATAGTATGCAGAATGTGGTGATATTAATCCAAGAAAACCTGTGCATCCTCAGAAGCCCCTCCAATGAACTGGGGAGGATGAAGCTTCTGAAACCTCTCCAAACTCCCCTTCCCCTCAGCCAACAGAACTGGACCTACCTCGGACTGAACTGCAACTACTGGCTGCACCAGCATAACACCCGGTGTCTGATAAGCATGTGCTGGCTGCTCTGGTGTACGGGCGACGGGAGTTTGAGCTCCTCCCCCAGCATGTGAAGTAGCTGGTACGATTGGAATCAACCCTACCTGGGCCAAACTTCCAAATATACTCATAAAGTGTGTCAAGGTCTAATGGAGCCCCGGTGTAGCAATAGGCTGCTTAGATGCACGTTCAACATGCTCATGCTCCTGATCCTCCACTAGAGCTACTCGAGCCTCCACCGCTGCTGCTCTAGCTGTAGCACGTGCCTCTCATCGACCTCTACCTTGGTTCCGGCCTCTCGCGGCTCTAGCAGGGGGCGCTCATGCCTGCTTAGTAGATCTAGCAAAATATGTCTCACAATATGTGAGAGAATAGGAGGTTAAAGATTCAAGCTTTGGAATAAACAATTTTGCACGATAAAGAATGAAAGTGAAGTTCCTAACAGTCAGGTAGTCTCTCGAAGATAAGTAGAGGCGTCTCTGTACCGATCCGCAAGACAATACTAAAATTGCTCATGACTCGTTGAACCTATGAACCTAGAGCTCTGATACCAACTTATCACAACCCAAATTCCAGCATAGGGGTCGTGATGGCACCTTATCTCTAAACTAGCTAAGACTATAACTTAACAACATTAAATCAATGAATCATGATATACTAAGACAGAGATTAATATAGAAGCAGAAATAGAGTTAATACAATTAAAGTGGCAATACTCAAAACATCTCCATAGAACTAGGTAGTACAGAGTCATGAGCTCTAGCTGAATACATGCAGAATATTCAAAAATATACAGTGTTGTTTGAATGTAAAATTAACAGTATCTATATAAAAGATAGACTCCAAGGGACTCTGACAGCATGCTGCTATGCCTTGAATCCTTACGAACAGAGTGAGCTCTCACTCTCCGGGTACGCTACGACCAACACCAGGATCTGCACAAAAATGTGCAAAAGTGCAGTATGAGTACATCACATTCGGTACCCAGTAAGTATCAAGACTAACCTCGATGAAGTAGTGACGAGGTTCAAGTCACATGATACTCACTAGTCAAATAACTCGTGAAATATATCAATAACTAGCAATATAATATGAAGTGGAAAATAATACCAACAATGTCACGACCCAAAATCCACTATAGGTCGTGATGGCGCCTAACGTCGCCGTCAGGCAAGCCAACGGTGATTGATCAATTTAATTACTCATTTTATTACTTTCAAAATCATAAATTTTAATAGGGAAGGAAATTTATACTTTTAAATCCACGGGAACGTACAAAAATTGTAGTTTATAAGAGAAATGAAAGGCGATGATAATATACAGACCCGTAAGCATCAACTAGTATATCCCAAAACCTTCACAAGTGCATGAGCATTTACTAGGGAGTACAACAACAATAATACAACGTATGTCTGGAACGTAAATAAGACAGAATAAAGTAAATGGTATTATGAAGACTCTGTGGGCTGTGATGCATAGCCTGGAATGCAGCTCACCATAAGGTCTCCTGAGCAGCTGTGCCTACGCGCCAAGACGACCACCAAATGAACTTGTCAGATCCTGCACATTTAGTGCAGAAGTGCAACATGAGTACGTAAATCAACGCGTACCCAATAAGTGTCTAGCTTAACCTCGGAGAAGTAGTGACGAGGGGTCGATATCGTCACTTACTAGTGGTCTAATAAATAAATACGGTAAATTATAAACAGATAAGAGGAACAACAGTAGTAGTGAGGTAAATCTGTAACTAACACAATCTCCAATTTTCTTTAAAAGATATCAATTTCTCATCTCATATTCTATCTCAACAGATCAGAAAATACCTAGTGCCAATATCAAATAAATAAGAAATACCATATAAAATGCAAGGCATCAATGGAAGGAATAATCTCGTGAATATTCAACTGCTAACGATATAACGCACGTTTATGCCGAAGTCGTACGGCCAGATTTCAGAGAGAATATGATACTGTCAAGGCGATCGGCTTGATTCCATCAAAACATGCACACTGCCGAGGGTCGAGCAGCACGAATCATAGATGCATCTATTATACTGTCGAGGCGAACGGCCCGCTCCCATGAGAGTGTGGTACATAATCTTGCCGGGGCGTTTGGCCCGCTCCACAAGAAAGGAAAGGAATTAACGAATTACGAGACATGAACTTACGGTATAGTATATGAACACAAGGTGAGTATAACCTTTACTGTTTCTCAAATAACTTGCCAACAACTCAAGGTAATAAAGCTTGGCCTAATATATATATATATATAT